>VWZG01008652.1:89773-145984 GCA_013396735.1 Grallaria varia
CGACGTTGGCATCTGGGATTCAGCTGCACGAGTTTAGTGGTAAATCGATGCCAATGTCTGAATGAAATTTAGAGTTGCATTTTTTTACTTTTCAACAGCTTCCATCCTGAGACAACATTCAACATTCAATGTTTTCCTATTTCTGTCACTATTTAATAACAATATTAAGGCACCTCTTAAAGATAATTCAAAACCAAAAAGTACATGTTCAGAGATGCATCTGAATAAATATAAAATATAATAATAATAATAATAATAATAAAATTATTCAATTTTATAATAATTATAAAATTATCCATATATGAGCCATATTGTATAAGAAACAGCTGGCTCCACAAGCAAGGAAACATAATTCCTAAATTTCATGGGGCAGAAACTCTGAAATGTAGAATTTTGGGCTTCAGGAGATAAGACAACCATCAGCTGGCATACTACTAGGGTATTTTTCTGTGTGTGGTTTCTTCTGTTATTCTCTGGTATTGCTTGTTCTGCTGACAGCCAGATTGTCAATATGGATTAAAACAAATCATTCTTCTGTTCTGCTTTGGGAATTCTTTTGTTCTTTGGAGAACCTTATGCTTGCCTTAGGTGTCCCACACCTGACATCACACCCATCACTAAACCGCCTTGTTACCTCTGGGAGTCCCCTGAGGATTTTACTTGTGATGGTCATATTAGGAATCTTTCTGAAGGGATATGCTCTAAATACTACAATTTTTTTTTAATGTAAAGCATTTCTGCAGAGGCTGGTCGGTGACCAAACAGAAGAGCAGAAAGCTTCCTAAGATACTCAAAATCTTCATCCATGAGGGTGGGGTAAAAGATGAAAGCAATGAGAAAATGTGAATACCCTAAGAAATACATTCCAAAAATCCCACAATACTAAAAAATACAGTTTTAGAGGAAGGAAGTCTTATGTCACAAGACATTATCTTTTGTTAGAAGAGGAGAAAAAGGGGAGTTGTGCCCTGGAATGGAAGATTGTAATTAAGTATTAGAGGATGCCTAATAATTATTTCTGTCAAAAGAATCAATCACAAGGAAGCTGACTAAAGTAAACGCACTTGAAATATTCACTGTTAGTCCTGGGACTACAAAGTAATATTTGCATCAGTTCTACCATGACTCAGGAAGATGAGCTACTACAGATGACTCACTTGAGTCTTCCCACTCTCATAATCTGCAGAAATTTATTCCAGAATATTTACCTATCGAACAAAAATACTAAACTGAAAGTATCAACCTGTGCCTCAAGATCTTCAGAGTGTTGGAAGTGTAAACTCTATCAGCTTAAAGTATTTAAAATTCTTAAGAACTAAACCAATATACATCGAGTTTTTAGAAAGCAGATGGTGATGGTAAAGAATCCTGTTTTTTCTGCTCCACTCCCCATTAGCCAGATTTCCCCTTCTAATGTAACGCAACGTCTGTTTCTAATTCCAAAGCAGACCTGATTATTGTGGAATCATACCAGATGTAGTATTTTGGTGTTTTACTGACTTAGTAAATTTCTAGAGTGGCATCTGTGACACTTTATTATCTGGAAAACGCAAGTAATCAGAAAGAGCAGAATTGCACCAAAATGAATTTGAGGTTAATGTGAATAGAAAATCCAAATAAAAGGGTGATAGCCCAAATTCATTCAGGAAGTTAATAGCAAATTAAGAGGTAGGGCAAATATTTTTAAATCCATCCTTTATCTTGAGGAAATGACAGGACTACTTATATAAGGGTAACCTCTCTCACTACTCATCAGGCAATAATTTTAAGAAGTGTAGCAATAAAACTGTATGAATAACATTAGACTTAGGAACTATCTTAAGCACCAAGTGTGGGAATCAGGCATAATTTGGTTGTCTTTATCCAGAATATAGTTATTCCAGCTCCTTTTTTGACTATCTTGGAGGTATCAAAAATGTTGAGATGCTACAGGTTTTGAGTTCGAATTTGAATAGAATTTGTACTTTTGGAATTCTAACTTTTACTGAACTAAATAACACTGCAACTGTCTTATGATTATACACAGCTAAGAGCTACCTAATGCAAATTTTGGGCCCTAGCTAAACACACCCCTGGGACCACACTCTTTTCAGGTACACAGGTTGTCTCTGCTTTCAAAACATTCTTGGAAGAATATGCACCTTCTCCATGTCATTAAAAAATTCAGCATTATTAAAGCATTGGAAAATGATTCCTCTGAGAATTCATTTATATTCCTTCCAAGAGAGTTCTCTAGATATCAGGCTACATTAGGGACTTTTTCTGTTTATCTTCTTGAAGCTGAAGAAGATATCAAAGTGGAAGGCAGCTGTCATGAAGAACTAGCATTAGGAAGCATGATTTAGTATACAAATAGGTAAACCATTTGACTAAGAGATATGTGTTTCTGTTGCTCTGCAAAGCCTGTTCACTTTATTGGGTAAAACAACTTTTGGAAAAAACCTAAATTGCTATTAGAAGAATGATGAGGACTTTTCACCATAACCTTAATGCTTTATTATACTATGGGGTTTTATATGCTCATGAGCTCTTTTTCAAGGATATAAAGAAACCTTTCCAAGCCTGGAACCTCAGCTTGAAGAGTCAGTTGTAAAGATGCAGATATGGTTTTGAATCCTTTCAGATGTAAGCAGTATTGGGGTTTAGGGTCTTGTACAGGAAATGCATTGCTAGCAAAAGGTCTAAAAAGCAAATCAAACAACAAAACCCAACAAAACCCTCTTCAGTGAAAGAAGTTTGTACGCACATGGAGAAAGTCAGAGATACGCATTCCAAATATACAGTTATCTTTCTGTACATCTTTAGACTGACCTTTCAGTTTTTCTAGTCTTAACAAAAGCTGAAAGTACTCCTAAACCATTGGGCAGATATACCTCATACAAGTCCTTGTGTTTCTTGTTCTGACTCCCCTTGGAGTCGTCACTGGCCAAGCCTACATGTGCGAGAAGTGTTCAGGAATGCTGCTCATTATTCTGTTCCTCCACAAACTCTCCCTGCATTATGATTCTACCTCAGGAGGAGAGTGGACTGTGCCTGTACAGATGACTGTCTTTGCTGTCCTTACAAAAGAATTGCTGATGGATAAAAGGAAGTTGGTCAGGTATGTCCTGAATCCAGACCATGCTGTGATCTGCCGTTCTCCTGAAGTACTGTCCAGTTCCTTCCACGCTCCATGAAGAAAGACTCAGCTGAAAGGCTGCAAAAATATTAAGGTTTTTATTTTTTAGGTTATTTTTATTTTTTTATGCAACAAAATATGAAATTATGAATTTAAATGTGAGCTAAGGGACTGTGTATTTTCCATTTGTACCTAAATGGCAATGTTGTAGTTCTTAACTTTCAGGTGCATAAAGCTTTTATTGTACTGATCTATTTGAGTTTTTCTTTATAACTGTCAGGCATATGTTCTGAATTAATACTGGAATTTACTGATAAATGAATACATTTCTCCAAAGATCCTTCAAAAAGCAATCCTTTCATTCTACATATTGATAGACTGCAATTAATTTTCTCTTTTCTTTTTCAAAATACTTAAATATCACTAAATAGGGGTCCTAGTAAATACTGTTCAAAATTAAGAATTGTAATTAAAAGTATGAGATTTTACAGGTTTTTATACTTTTAAGGTCTTTAAAACACATCAGTTCACTTGTCATTTGCGGTATGTATGAGAAAATGATTGAAATATTTGTCTATTTAAAAAACGTGGCTAGAAGTTCCATTCTAATTTTAAAAATAATGATGAAATAATTCATAAAAATTGGTTTTAATATTAAATAACAACAAAGTTCCCTTCCAATAAAGTGTGTCAATGAGTTATTTAAAAAGAATAACACAATAAAATTTTTCAGCTCAAAAGTATTAATTACCTTTAGTATCAGACCGACTTATGAGAAGGTTGATGTACATTTGATGTCAGAGGCAAGATGTGAGAAGAAGGGAATTCAAATATCGAACCTATTCCATAGAAAAAAAGAGTAAATGTATTGTTTTTCTCAAGATATTTGTTTCATTAAGATAGCACAAAAGTAGTATCTTCTTTTAGCTTAGTGAATGTTTTTATAGCCTTCAAAACATTTTTTGGTAGTCAGATGTGTGAGCATCAACTCTGTCAATGAAACTGAGTTTATAACAATGCAATTCTCCAACTCAGTCAGCCATCCAAGTCTCAGTGATTCATTATTTTTTCTAAATTATAGGTTTGAGATAGGGACAAAGCCATCTCCCAGATCTAATTTCCTTCTGAACTAATAGGTAACTATGGACTTAGATACTTGTATGACTACATCCAAATTTTCAAATCCCTAATCATTACTAATGGCATTTTTCATCACAGCTGCCCTGTGGATAGGAAAATAATATCCTTAACAAGTAAGGAATCAAGCGAAATAAATTACTTATTAGAAGTTACGAAGGAGAAGCCAAAGGCCTGGGAATATAAAAATATAAAAAAAAGTTGCTCTTTCTTCCTTGGAAAATTTTGTGGTGTTAGGTGATCGTGGCAGGTCTTTTTTTTTTTTTTTATCCTTTTTTTTTTTCTGCGACATTTATCAGCAAGAAATATATATAAGTCGCAGGAATAATCAGACAATCAAGGCATGGCTGAATGTCTCGTGCTGAGAAGTGACCTTTTTAAATACTGCCACCTGGAAAATGAGTCAATCAAAACTATCCCAACTGATCTCCCTATCCAACTAATCTGTCATTCTTTCTGGTCTATTATATTCTTATATTCTGATAGGGTGTCAATTTTCTCTTGTGCACATGCACCTGCTCAGAGTGATGTCTTGCCTGGAGATGAACTAAACTGCATTAGTATGCAGTAAAATCTGATCCAAAGGTGACTCTACACAAACATTCTAGCTTTCTCTATTCACTATGAAATTCTTGTCTCAGTCTACTAGCCACTTGGAGTAGTTTCCTTTGGCTAAGGGCACCAGAGAAGACTATCAGAGTCCAACACCTTCTCCTTACATTTTCACCTACCACCGAGCATAGCTGCTTCATCCTGGTCTGAAAGAGAAACACATACAGAAAACCGGAGCTGTCTCTCAGTCATGAAGTATTTTACTTCTGAGAGGTAAAGTCTTGTTCAAGACTGGAATTAACAAAGCTGAAGATCTGAAATCCCAAGACCTATAAGGAAGATAACCTAATCTCTTTGCTATGTACTGTAATCTTCTACATTCATGTCTCTATTCCTAAAATGAGACAAAAGAAATAGAAGAGCAAATGCATTTTGTGATTAAAACAGGAATGTGGTTTTGAAAAGCAGTTCATAAACAAAAGACTACATTACAATTGCTTTGTAAAATATCATTAACTCTTTACTAACAGTGGGTGATATCTTATTTTCAGTTGCTATTTCTATTCCTCATGCTGGCACATTTTTGACCTGAAATAATTGTACCAAAGAAAGGAATTGGTGAACATGAAATGACGTGTCCTGCCCTTGAATAATTGTATAACACAAGCAATTGTAGATTACACAAACCTGTATGTTCAGCTTGATAAAAAGATGACCAGGAGAGAGACATCTAATGGGGTAATTTGTTAGAGCAATAAGTATCAAGGCATCAGACAACTCCTGGAAATAAACTGTATAGGCGGGATTTATGACTGTAGGTTTAACTTTAGTCTGCTTACTCATGTCATTATTACTGGCTAGGAATTTCTAAGCTGAGATGTCCTGACTGCTATTTAAATATTTTATTGTTATTTTTGGAGGGTTCGCCTTTTCCTTGACAGAAGACTGAGTCAGAATTAAGGACAAATGAAAGGAGAAGGTTCATATCATTTTCAATGTCAAGAAAAGGTCCAATAGGGATGTGGGTATAATAAGAATTTTTTATTAAGATTTCTCCTTTTTTATTACAGGGTCAGGGTCACTCTCACTTGTTCAGTGGGTAAATCCCTAATAACCATGGAGGCGATTGCAACGTTTTAAGCATCACACGTAAACCTTTAAAACCATCTGTTAACTTAAATCAATGAAAGACATGAATTCTGAAACCTAGAAGCTCTTCCTGACACAGACTTAGAAAGTCTGGCATATACCAATGCTTTATCCAGTGCTTCTATCCATAAAACTCCATGGGTTTCTTAGTGTGCAATGGATCCAAGCTGTGATTTATTGAATTGCTTTCACCAAGTTTGTAATTTGTCCATTGCTTTACAGTGCAAAATAATCTACATTCTTTACTTATATTACTGTAAAAGTCCAGACCAGGAAAGAGAAAACGCTGAAGTTATATTTGTGATGGAAAAAAATTGTTTATTTGGGACACCTTTATAAATCCCTTTGGCTAATAGATTTGTAAGGGCCTGTCAAAGTTACTATTTTCCATTTATTTAGTAGATATCAGTTCGCATATTTTAATCTACTATCTAGAATCTAAGCACAGAGAAAGCCATGGGTCATGTGTCAGACTGTGGACTTGTCCTACCAAAGCTGCATATTTTTTTCTATATCTTTAAACTAAAATAATTTAAGTATGAAGAAAAGTATGTGGAAAAGAGCTTGGGAGAATGAGTGCATCACCCACTGAAATAACAGAAGAATGATCGCAGAAATGTCACTGGAGGTACAGGATGTGAACTGGGACTGAATGGTTTATGCTATTTGAGAGCAAATTCAGTTAAGACTGCTCCACCGGGCAACTGCCTGGTGCTAAGCCAAATTAAATCCCTGCTGAAATTGACTCTGATGTAGATGCATCCAAATAATTTGACAGTACAGTGAGCTCTTGATTATTTGTAAATAGTTTGCTTGATTTGTAAATAAAAAAGGGTGAAGAGAATGATTTTCCTGGCATGACTTATTTGCTCAGACACTGTTCTGTACTAATGTGCCTACATCATTTCGTGATCTCAGCTGGTTCCCTCACAGCCCCACAGGGCTGTCCTTGAGTTGAGCTTCTCAGTATTTGTGGAACTGGGGTGGTGTCGCAGAGATGTCCATCTGTACAGGTTGGGAAATAGTAATAGTCATATTATACTGGTCTTCTTTTTTCCAGGGTGTCTGATGATTCCACCAGGGATGATGATTCCACCAATTCCCTGGGCAGGCCATTCTAATGCTGCTGGTGCAGCTTGAATGGCCATTTCCTCTTGTCCTACCTCTAGTTGCCTGGGAGAAGAGGCTGACCCCCTCCTGGCCACAACCTCCTTTCAGGTAGTTGCAGAGAGCACTGTCTCCCTTTTGAGCCTTTCCAGGCTAAAAAACACCAGCTCCCTTGGCTTCTCCTCATCAGATTTGTGCTCCAGACCCTTCATCAGCCCCCTTGCCCTTCTGTGTACATGCTCCAGCACCTCAACATCTTTCTTGTGGTGAGAGGCCAAGACTGGCCACAGTGCCGAGCACAGAGGGACAATCACAGCCCTAGTCTCACTGGCCACACAATTTTTGGCACAAGCCAGGATGCCATTGGCCTTCTTGGCCACTTCAGTTGTCAGTGCTGGTCAGGCCCAAAGAAGAACAGATTTCAAAGGCTGTCCAAAGTTAGGGTGTTTGGATGTTCAGTTCAGTCTGACTTGTGCACAACTATGGCTAGCTGCTGTAAGTGGTTAAAGCCAGGTCCTAGTATCTCATACCCCAAACACAGTATATTGATTTTCTATGATGTGCTCTCTATTGTCCTAATACAGCATCCTTTTAAATGACCATGCTCAAGACAAGGCCAACAGAAATACAGCAATGGGATGCAGAGGGGAGAAGATTATTTTAATATGAGCTGTGAGGAAAAATCTACTCCCCTTAATGGTTTTCAAGGAACGTGTTCATGTCAATGAATACGTTTGTTCCTTTCTTCTGGTCACGAGAGCTTCTAAGATGAATTCATCATGATCTCAGAAGAGCTTCAGCTCAGCAAAAGTATGTAATGATAACAAATTCAATATTATAGAATCATTAATAATTATTACAAAATCCGTGTTATATAATCAGAATACTCTCAAAAGTGGTATCTTTAAAGACACCCATGATCATCCTTGTTTTTCAGAGAGGGAGTGGAAGCCTAAGCAAACTGAAATAGATAAGTTAAAAGTCTCCAGTAAGATGAACTCAATCCTGACCTCAGAACTAGCTTATCCAACAGTAGGTGTCTCCACCAATGAAGGAAATTGGAGTTAGACAGTGAAGGACAGTCTGAGCCCTTTGCCTCTCTGACAGTTTACTCGGCCTTTCACTTAAGTATCAGTGTTTTTACAAGTATAACACAAGAATCTCTTAATCAACAAAACTATTTCTGGTTTGTGCTTATTTGCTATATTTGAAATATTAATTGAATTTTTCTACATGATTGTGTCTGAAAAAGTAGGGTCTTGATCTGTTGTAGAAGTGGTTAAATGGTACTGGTAGGATATACTAGTACAAAACTATTATGTGAGCATATGAGTTGCTGTTCTAAATTTGTGTTTAAGCTTTCACAAATTTCCCAGAAATGTTGTATCATTAAAGAAAGAAATCTGCTGCCATAAAAAGCCTTATTCTGAGTTTTATCGTGCATTACTTCTCTCCATATGCCACACTGGAAGAAAGAGTGGCAGAACTAGCTTATGGTAACTTGTGTAAAATAATTAGCAAGCCCTTCTCAGTTTCCATTGAAAATATTAGCATTTTTAAACAATTTCATGGAGCATTAAAGGCAGTCTCCATCAGAAACTTCAAAATGAAATCCAAAGGGATATGGTTAATGTTTTTTATTATGTATGATTTGCAAAACATGGGGTTGATTCTTAAAAATCCCACAGGTTGCATAGTCAATAATTTCCCTCTGAAAACTAAGCATAAAAATACACTACCAAGCCACAATATTCAACTACTACTGTACTAGCATTATAACTTGCCTTGAAAAAGTCATCTGCTTCTGCTGGTTAGTTATATATTGAAAGACAAAATAATTCTCGTACAAAAGGCAGGAAAAATTGAAAAGTATCTGTTGAAAGTTTCTGTTAAAAGTTTCTTCAGGTTATAGTGAGATGTGTAGCTGCCAGAATAATACAAACAGTATTTTCATAGGACTTTTGGTAAAAATAAAAAATCATTAAAAGTTTTTCAGCATTTCTTTTGACAGTCTCAAGTTGAAATATTCATTTTTTAGAAAAACAAGACAAAGGTTACATGCTTAGGTGTTTTCAAGGTTTTCTTAGCCTTTCACGGTATTTTTATCCAAAATATTTTAACAGAAAAGTATTTCATGAGAAAGCATGAACGCAATATTTACCCAGGAGTTTCTGGACATAAAATGGAGAGCAATACAAATACCACTTGCTCATTTGAATTCATGAATACTACAGAAGTATTTACCTCTGCCTGTGCTCTCCCTTTACTACTATACGCAATATACAATCCTTCCTTTCCTCCATGACTTTCAAACTGACTGTGACTGTACCAGTCTCTTGTGATGTCGCCAAACATTTGTTCATTATTCTGAATGATTCAAATAAAGTATTTGTGCCATTTACTGCTCAACAGTATCCTGTGCATTCCATTTTCCTATTCATGTACTGTAATAGACTAGCTGGAGCTTTTATGACAGGAGAAAACTAAACAATTTTAGAGTGACAGCCATGCATGCAGGACACTGCTTAATACCAGGACATAAAAAGTCAATTTATGCACTTTTTAAATTGATCTTGGCACTTAAAGCACACATATAGCCCACATATTATCCATAAATAGGGAAATTATTTAATACTCCAGGTAAGGGGGTTAATGTGTTTTCATGAATATGGATGATCATATTTTGCTTTTTCTTTTGTAGTCTACATAGCTTTCGTTGAATGTCTTTTGATTGCAGGCTATTGAAAAGTCACATTACCCTACACTCCATTAGAAATCTATAAATCATTTGCTGGAGGAGGCTTTCTCTGCTTCTATATGCCAATATACTGTCAGTGTTAGAGCTGGGACCAAACATTTAAAATAAAAGTACAATAAGCTATCCAGCAGAGAGGAATTATGGAGGAACTACGCAAAGGGAATTGTCTTCAGTTATGGGTTGACTTCTGCCTTGAAGCCATTACTATTTATATTGCTTTCAAAATAATTTTTGTATTTTACTTATTTAACCTTTTGCTATTGGAAAACAGGGTGTTTTTATTATCTAAGTAAATGTCTAGCCCTTTAGAGACTATCATTAACCTCATAATACCTTACAGCTGGGTTTGTAATGTATGCCCCTTAGGAAGGGAATTTAATGGTCACTTAGAATGACAGGGATCACCAGGACCCCACGGCATTTTAGGCACAATCACTCTCTGGGTACAAGCCTCCTTGACATCTTGTACAGAGAAAGATGATGCATTTTTGGCTTGGCTTTGGTTCAAGCACCAATACTAATGATTTTTCAGTCGAAGGGAACAATTTACTTTGTTTTCAGTAGCCTTTTAGGGTTAGCTTTACAAGGACTCACTGAAGTTGGAAATAATAACCACCTTTTTTTCACAGTTTCTACCCAATGTGGTATAATTCTAGGGAGGTGAAATAAGTATCTTTATGCCCATATTTCCAAATTTCCCCAACAGTGAACAGTGCAAGAAAATGGTGCAACCAGGTTGCTTACATTCAAAATTCAAATACAAATTTCCAGTAATTTCTGAGTCAGAATCCTGGGCAGGAAGCAGATCCATGTGGGAGATCAACATTCTTGCAAATTCTGTGCTGTAAATGCTAAGGATTATCCTTTGCTGTCCTGACTTCCAGTTTTCTCAAGGTTGTCTGAGGTGGTTTCCTGTCTCTAGCTTTTTTTATTTTAAGACAAATACTGAGAAATGGGAAGGGGGATAATGTACACAGAGGAAATAGAAGTCCTTGGTTTTGGTGTGGGTGTCCAGATGAACACTTCATGTGTATTCTTGTGTTAGCCTGAAACTAGAAATACTCCTCTTTACCACAGGATCACCATTATATCTACACAACATGTTCCAGAAGGCAGATTACAAATGTCATAGGTTATGACCTGAGCTCATAGGTCATAGCCTGGTACAAACTCCAGTAAAAATCTACACTTGATCTTCATTTTAGAACAGAACAGATGATGAATGAAATTTGCCTTGAAGGTACTGATCCATCCTGAGTGTCTGTGTACACTTTTAATTTTGTGATCACCCATTTCTGTTGGAGACTGAAGTGTACGCCGTGACTGGGGATATAAGAAAAGGGATATAAGAACTTATGTGGTGGTACATTTGAAAATATATACCATTTTGTTTATCTTTAAGGAAATAATAATGTGTGAAATATTAATTATTTTTCTTCCAGGTGTTAAATCCAGATTATCTGGAGCTTTGTCCAAATCTCATAGGAGCTATGATGGTGGTGCTTTGAAATCTTTGAGGCAAGTGATATGCTACCTGTGTGTGTTTCTGCACACATGCTGGTAAAAGAGTCGTTGTGAATTTATGTACCAAAAAGTTTGCTTCAGAGGCACCCTGACAAATTTTAGATGTGATTCAAGTTAAAAAAACACTCAAATATAATCCCCTTGCCCAGAATCTGGGTCCTGTATTCTATAACTGATAAATTATATAATTATTTTTCTTTCTGTCAACTTAATTAATGTTATTTTGCTAACTTCTTGACTTGTACCACAAGCTGTATGTGTATAATGCCTCCTCACTATGGAAAATATCAAGAGGCTTCTTTTATTTAAGAACTTTCCAACAAAAAAGGCTGCCACTGAAATGCTTTGTTTTCCCAATGGCCTTATAATATGTAATACAGGAACTCCATCAACGAATAAGTGGTCCTTTCCACCTTTACGTTGCTTACTACTTGAATAACAACAAAATAATTATTCTAAGTACTATGTTTGTCTTTTATGGTATGGCAGCAATATTTATTGATTTATGGCAGTATTTATGGAGGGATTTTTCCTCAACTTAAAAATTTAAGTGTCTACATCAAAGATATGCTTCCTGTGCACCTATTATAGTTAGACAAGTAGGTTAGACAAGGAGAGAGAAGCAGCTCTGGGGAGTCAGCTGGCCTATTTTAGACCTCTGTCCACTCCACACCATTTTCTTTAGAAGGAGCCCAAGGTTTCAAAATTAGATTGAAATTTAGCTTAGATTTAAGATAAATGAGTTCCAGTTCTAATTGCTACCAATGTCCTTGGAAATGTGACATTGCCAGTGTTGATGGAATTGAAACAGTTCACAGTCCAGTGCTGCCAGCATTACTGAAGCCTTTCTCTAAGCACACCTCACAGTCTACAGCACAACAAAGAAGATGCCACCTAACTACAAATTAGCTTCATAATATGGATTTTGTAGACAAATACTTTGGCTTTTATTCTGCATAGTGCTTTTCAACCATCTCAGCTTCCATTTCATCCACGGTGTCAGCTGCACTGTGGCTGCCTACATACAATGAGGAAATCAGCTTGAGGATGGGCTCAAAGTCCTATTTGTTTCCCCTCTGCATTATCTATCTGCACAGTAGACTGCAGGGCTGGCTTTAAGCTGACCCAGCTGGAGTTTCCCTGGAAGAAAAATGGAGATAAATCAGGAGCTTTAGAGCATGCAGGAAAGCAATTTTCTTTCCCACACAGAGATTTGGAACAGCTGTGGAGACGGCTGCTGTGACACTGTGCAGAGGAGGTGGCTGTGGAGGGCTGTGCAGAAGCACTCTCGATGTTTTTCCTGAAAGTGCACCAATTCTACCTGCCACAAAGGCAGATGGGATATATAGTCAACAGATTTCTGGCTGGTTGCAAAATACCTGTGAATGCAAGCTGTGTGATTTGGAGAGCTCCGCCAGTTGTCCACCCTCTATACAGCTCAGACATAGGTAGTTTTTAATTATTTTCATTCTTCCTTCTTTTCTTTATATTTCATAAACATATCTGGGACTGAAATTACTTTGCTTCTCTTTTGCACGGGAAAAGATCAGGAGGTTATCAAGGTTCATGTTCTGACTTAAGTCACTTTTAGACATCTATACCTGTCTGAACCTCCTGTAAAATCCAAAGTGAGTTAGACAATTTCATGCTTAGCCTTGTCAGTTCTTGCTTTTAACCCTTAGACTAACTGAGGGTCATAGAAATACCAAAAGTATGTCTCAGGACATGCTTTGGAACCCAGAGTTATAAGTCCACAAATCTCAGCAGTGGCTGCATTTGGGATTTAGATATGGGCCTCTATTAACATAGTGAAGCCAAAAAGCATAATGGAGCTGAGACATTTTTTGTTTTGCTGTCAGATAAACTTCTCTGCATCAGGTGAGAAAGTAGAACAGACCTCTGCTTGTTTATCTCATAATAATATGAGTGACTGTCTTCACCTGACACTCTCCTTCTGGATAGATAATATTACTGAAGAGCCCTGAGTCAGGAATTTACAGCTCTTTTAACAATGAAGACAAACCTGGAAGCTGATATACCAGTGTGTTATCCTGTCGAGACTTTAAGAGCATTCCAGAACACACTTCATGACTAACATGGTAATGGAAGAGCCTCCTCAGTGTCATTTTTCATCAATGAATGTGGCTGCAGACAAGTGATGTGTGTCTTTTATATACTGCATCAGCCTGTTGATCAACATCTTTCCCAGCAAAATTCTTCAGGGAGAAGCTTTAATTGGTAGTGTCACAAAACGTGCCTTGCTGCCTTCCTCATTCAATAAAGCTGCAAAAAGCACTAAAGAATTTAGAGTAGCAGAAATTCATATTATCAGTAACATGGCATTATAGAAAGCTGTAAGTGCAAAATAAATGCCCCATGTTCAATACAAAACTGTGTATTTGATGCAGGGTTTTTTCATCTGCTGTTTTTTGGGACACTAAATAAATCTATCTGTATCTGCTATTGCTTTTATCACCTTTCATATCCTGTTTTTTCTTACCTCACATATAAGCAATATTTTCCCTCCTGTGGCATTTTATACATTTCAAATAATTTCCTATTCAATTAAATTTTTAATTTTCAAGAATGTTGACCAAAGAATGTGATTGCATGATGAAAGATCAGTGAAGCATCCTTGGATTTTGTAGATGTACTTGCATCCAGGTCATTGCTTGAGAGCAAATTCATGTCTTTGCAAATATTGATTTAGAATTTTCAAAGTCACTGAAACTCAAGGTGACCTGGTACACCAGAGATGCAGGTCAATAAATTTCAGAATGCCTGAGGAGACCGCCTTGTGTAATTCCCCTGTTGGTAAAATTCCTCTCCTATATTTTAATGTCTCCATAGCCCAGATGGCAGCATACTTTCTATGAGACTATTAAGAAGAATGATAAAAGGGTTGTATTATTTGAAAGGAATGGTTTATGTTGAAATGTAGAATACACTTTATGTTAAATAAAACATACATTTAACCTCCTATTGGCTGAATTCAGTGTTCAGTACGCCATAGTATACTATAGGAATTTAGTTTGAATTATCCTACTGTTGTTCTCTGTCACACTGTGTAAATTCTGGCACCTTCATTTCCTCCTGATTATATAAGACATAGACACACTTATAAGTGAAAAAATGAAACCCATTTGATCACCCTTGCAGCTACCTTCATTCACTTATGCTGTTTGATCTCCATGGTAGCTTTAGTTGAAAACTTATGAAATCATTTCCCAAGATATTTCTTTTTGAACAAATAAATCCTGAGAATTGTCTGCTTACTGATAGTTTGGGTTTGGTTTTGTTGTTGTTGTTGTTTTTGTTGTTTTATCTTTCCTAGCACAAAACCAGGTACTAGTTTTTAATTTCAATTGTAGAAATTCCTTCCTCAAGTCCCTGCCTCATTAGAGAATTATTTAATAGGAAAAAGCGTAATCTGACCAGATGAGTTATTTACCTTCACTCAGAAAGTGTACTTGGGAATGTTTCTTGATGAAATCATCCTATCAAGCAACCAGACAGCAAGTGTATCAATAGAAATGTTACTCAGACTATGGTGAATTTAATTCTTGCCTTCTTCAGCACTTCAGATATATATCCAAAGGCTTAGGGTTTCAAAAGTGATCCTGCCTGTCTGTCTCTTTGTGCTGTCCTGTTAAAAGCACACAAGTACCTGGAATATTATTGCCTCAATAGTGCTCGTAATGGCAGTCCACATGCCAGTTGTATGGCAGTAGTGCCCCAAAACCATAAACGTGATCAGGTGTTCTGCTGCTGATAGTGTATGCAGAAAGAAGAGTCATGTCTAGAAAGACTGCCATAGAGGTTAATCATTATGCATCCTGAATTCAGCCAAGCATAGCCAAGACTACACTGATCTGTAGCAAAGAGTTTCTGGCAGCTTGTTGTAGCTCCTGGTATATTTATATATGCAATGGACAGTAAGTAAAAAATTGCTTATTTTTTTGTCTCTAGAAATATGTAAAGTCTTTTTTTTCCTGTTTAGATGATATAACAATGAACCACTTATTAATTTACTCTTTCTTAGACTTGTAGCAAAAAGAGCAGGAAGAATGGCAGTGACAAAGACTGCCTATGAAACAGCTTTTTTTTACGTGGAGTATGCAATTGATAAGAAATGAAAGGAGTGAATATTCTGACTTTAGTAACAAAAGTGGAACTGCATTTTTTGTTCGATGCATAACCATGAAAACTGTATAGAAAAAAGTTTTATTATTGATTTTTGATCCAGTCATATGAGTACCTAAAATTTTATACCTACAGGAAGAATTTGCTTTACTTAAGTACCCTAGCTTCCAACTGAACATTGTGGAAATGGACATCCCGGTGATGTCAATAGGATTATTTCAACCCAATACAGCAATATTCAAAATCCTGTTTCTATTCTGAGACAATGCAAAAGTAGCCCAAAATGTTTATTTTATTTTTGGGTTTCCTGATCTAATATGACATTTTTAAGTTAAAAGGTTCCCTACTGCCAAATGAGGAAAGTAGATTTCAGCAATCCATGAGACATCTTTTGACCTGTCCTGATTCTGATGAGGAATCTGCTGAAGACAGGTCAGACACAGGTTTTGTAGAATGGTAATTCAAATGCTTTCACTTCTGAATTGGGAATCCAGACTACAGATGCATCCCCCAAGGAATGCACATCTGCATCTGAAGCTATAAGGTCATCATCCTTATTCAATTTAAATAATTGTAATAGGTAACACCCGCCCTGGGGTGACATCTCTGCTGGCAAGGGCAGTGAATTTGGCCCTCACTTCCTGGCTGAGAGAAATGTGACTAGCAATTCAGCATATTTCATAATAATTACAGGCACACAAAGTAAACAATTGCTTTGACCTAAATGCCTAACAGAAACAGAATACACTTAAAAGGATGACTTAATATGTCTCGACTGGGCAGAAAAGGAAACGAATTCTGAACATTCATAATGCTCTTGCTTTGTGATTCCATTAGGGAATTAATCTATTAGCTAAATAATTAAGTGTACTGTGTGCCAAATTCTGCATAAGTTATGACAGCAAATAGGCCAGTCAACCATTTATACTCTAGGTTACACTGGTATAATTGTAGCAATAGATTGGTATCCTGGGTTTGCACACTGGCAGGTGTGAGATAGAGTTTGTGCTTTCACACAGGCTTTATGCTGCCCATTAGGAAAGATTTCCGCCACTGTAAGCAGGAGCAGAAATAAATCATTAATTTGAACTAGTGCTTGAGTACTGTGCAAATGCAGAAAATCAAATTAAAACAGACAAACAAACAAAAAACAAAACAAGCAAAACCCCAAAAAACCCAGCCCAAGCAGAAATATCCAATCTAGCCTAGGTACAAGACTAAGGCAAAGTTACTGCTGGCCTTGGGCAGCAGCATGTAAAAAAGTGGCTGTGTCCCCCATTTATTGTGCTCTGGGAATACTGCAGCTGCTGGTGGAGGTGAAAGGAAATGGGTGAAGAGGACTAATCTGTGACTTACATGGGTTCCCTCTAACCTCTTTGCTATGTAATGCACTGCACTGAGCTTGCGATACTGGCTCACCAGGGTGGCCCCTTCTCTCTCTGATCCCATTCTGCTCCAGTCCTGTACTGCACCTTTTCCCCCCTCAAGAGTAACCTAGTGACCTGACCCCCCCTGCCCCATACCTACCATAGAAAATTCAATTTTGTAACACTCCCGAGAATGGCTGAGCTATCCTTGGGGAGTTATAAAAATACACTGTTGTTACTGAAGTTATGTTTGTTCATAGGGATGCCCTAGAAAATCCTGAAATAAGTAGTAGCTGAATAGCAAAATCAACTAAAATGCCACAAAAAGACCTTCCAACGCTTCAGTCAATCCATCTAATTTTAAACAGAAGATCAAATCACTTCTACATTTTATTTATAATGCAAAAATTCCCAGGGAATTACATGTACGGTGGATTTTGACACCTCTCCCAAATGGGATACAATGATTAAAATAGTTTAAGAATATTCCAAAGTGTCTGTTTAACACTCTGCTGATGCGGCAAAACATTGTAAGGCCTGAAAAGAAGGAAACACTCCAGACTGCTCAAATTTCCCTTTCATCATCTCTTGGAAAGGTTTCATCAAAGTACAGAGGAGTAAATCTGATGCCAATAAAATAGTGCTCCATTGTTCTTCATGGAAATTAGTGATGCATAAAAATGTATGTCATTACTGCTAGTGAAAGCCATAGGAGAAATTCCTATTGAATTTTACGCGTAAGTTAACTGCTTGGGATTGGCAGACACATAATTATTGGAGAAAAATTAATTCTGGCATTATGTAATTACTACTTCAAATATTGTAAGATTTCACCAAAAGGACAATCTGAAATAATTCCTCTAAAAAACCCCAAAGGACACACTAGGACACACTTTATATATGTAGGATGTTTGATTATAGTAGTATGAATGTGATGGAAACACAGTACACAAACACATTTTGAGATAAGTATGCACCTTTAACATTACACAAGAAAACAAAGGTGAATTCTGCATTGGGATTTCTTAAAGTCACTTCTTACTGCTCCAAAACTCCTGTTATCCACAAGGAATTTGGATTTTATTGTTGGTACAACCCTTTGCAGGCTAAATTCCACCCCATGATTTCCTTATATGCACACTTCTGTTAATTCAAAGGCATATTAACTTTCTTTGATTTCAAAGCAAAGTGAACGTGTTTGCAGGATGCTCTGACCTGCAGTGAAGGCCGTGGGGAAGAGAAGCAGGCTGAGGGCCAGGCTGAGGAGGAACAGGGCATCACATGGAGCAGTAACATGGGTGAGGCTCAGCTGCCAGCCCTGCCCGTGCCAGTGCCCTGCGGTGCAGCACTCTGAGTGAGGAACAAAGTTTTGCCCGGATGCTCTGCCCTGACTGATGTTGTACTAGTGCTTCAGAAATACTAAAACACAACTTTATCTGAGAAACCTCATACCATAATCGCCACAAAAGTGACTCCATGTGTGCCACTCGGGAGTCAGGGAGGGAGCGGTCTTGCAAGAGAGGGCTCGGGAAGATGTGGGACTTGCTAACACCATTAGCTCAGAAGGGGCTGCTCCTCCACAGGAAGGAGAAAATCTGAGGGGCAGAATATGGACCAGAGGTAAATGCAAACACCGTCCCTACCCAGCATGTTGCACAGGAGCAGGGCAGTGGGTCTCTTCAGAAATGCTTGGTGCCATAGTGTGCACAATGCCTCGACTGGGGCAGATACCAAGAGCACTGCCAGTCTCACCACACACATCATATTGTCTTTCAGAAGACGTATAAACTTGCAAAACTGCAAACATCTTTTTTTCACTAGACCATCATCTTCTCACTTTCATCCATGTAGCTCTTTCCTTCTGGCCTGCCATTCTAGTGCTGTGTTTGTGGTCTTCTTAGCCCAGAGATCTTCAGTGTGGTGCTGTGGGCGCAGCCTTTTAGTGCACCCTCAGCCCCTGTTGGCTGCTTTCTTGGTGTTTCTGTATGAATGGCACAACACAACTGGTGGTCTGGGGTTTGAATGCAAATGTAAAGTCATGAAGGGAGATGATCTGCTTTAGGACACTTCTACCCTCTCTTTACTGTCAGGCACCTTAACTGGTTATGTATCTAAATATATTAAGCATTGTGGTGTCCTACAATCAGAAAAAAAGGAATTGTCTCATGCAGACATTTTTCTTTGCAGGGAATGGGCCTTTGAATTTGAAAATCTGACCAGAACTGGGCCGCTTCAAACTCATTTTCTTCTGAAAACACTCTGTATTTCATTTGGATTGCTCCTGTCATGCTGCTTTTAAATGTTTCTTCTGTCCTATTTAAATTTGACAAGAGCAACTGAAAATTAAGTAAATTTTGTGGGAAGATTCATCAAAGATGGTTGATGCAACTGGAAGAAATGAGGTTTCTAAAGCATCAGAAAGAGAAAACTCTCAATTTAATTTTTTGTGTCAGACCATCATCTCAGTTTCAGACCAGAATATATTTGCTATGTTCTTTAAAGTAAAATATATTTATGTGAAGGTGATATTAACACTGTAATAAGGTCCTGTGTAGCTGGATGACTAGCCAAAGGAGTGTAATAATTTCATTGCACCTGTATTACTGCACTCTGCATTTTGATCTAGTAATCTTTTGTGACTGTAAAGAGTTAACAGGAAAATGTATATTTTTACATAGCATGAAACTGGTGATCCAGATGTAAGAAGACAGTGTTACCCTTTGTTATAGAAACTGCCATCTCATTACTTTATTCCCATGTATTTCTGGTGACATATCAGTAATTGGATGCATAAGCTGTCAGACACCAGTGTTCCCAAACTCCTTTTCAACTCGGTGTTTCATAGAATGTCAATGGTTTTTTTCCTCTCCTTTAATAAAATCTAGCGTTATATGCACCACCATTTCATTCTGTTCCATGTCATGCTAATATTACTCACTGAATCTGAACTGAAAGTGAGTAAAGCCACCTTCTGATTTTGAAGGAATAATGAGCTCAGCTTATATTCTCTTTAGTGCCAAATAACAGTGTTCAGATGTTTATAATTTGAGAAATATTACAAAAAAGGGCTTGGAAATAACAAAATAGCAGACCATCCCTGAAAATACTAAAATCCCGTGACATTTTCCTTTTAAATAAGGTACCAATGACTCAAATGGGTTCTAAAATAGTTGAGTTGTCTTACTGTGCCACTGCACATGAGAACAACTCTTTCTTGACAAAGTAGATAAGAGTAAAGGCCTTTTGAAAGATTATGTTTTCAAGCCATGGAGCTCCTTCACATTGTATTTCTCTCAGGAGGCAGGTATTTACAACTGATGTACAGTGACCTCAACTTTTTTCTTATTCATTTCTCTTGAAGTTTGTTTTGCAGCATGAATAATCAAACGTGAAAAGTGATAGTCTCGAGAAAAGATTCTCATTTCAGTGTAATACACAATCTGTATTTTTTTAGCAGCTTAGAAATTGTCAGTTTGGTAAACATCAGGACACTGATGAATTTGGAGTGCTCTCTGCAAGCTCTGATTCACTGACCACTCCAAAAATTCTTCGGAGAAATCTTGCTCCACGTTGTCCCAGGGTAAGGAATGGAAGCTGTAATTCACCACCAGTCACACAGTGTCATTAAATAAGTGTTGTGTTTGGACCAGTCCTTGTTCTTCTCTAACTCATAGCCACCAAAACAAAAGCTATATTCTACATCTACTTGTTCAGTTTACTCAGAAATTGACTACAGTTTCATTTATAGGTAAAAGCAGACTAGCACTTCAGTAGAAAACTTGGAGAAGCTTGACGCAAAGGAAGCCAGACAGCTTTCTTTTTGGTCTCAAATCCACTTGGGGTATTTCAGCTTTAAAGAGAAACTGTGATGCTGTTAATGGCAATTTTATACATTGGACAGAATACTTTTCCATGAATTGAGACACTAGTCTCATTATTTTATTTTAGGAATACATGAGAGAAGTGTGAAGTGGTGGGCAAAGGAGATTGTCAACCCCCTCAAAAGTCCATAAATTCTCACCAGTGGGGGAGTCATGGCTCAGGCTGCCACAAGGACACTTTAGAATATTTTGTCTTTCAACATGAGTTTCAAATAAGTTTCTTTACCATTTGTTTAAGAAGCATGAACAAAATATTTAAGAACTTCAGATTTATCTTATTCGTTTTGAGCTTTGGTAAAGGATATCACCCCAAGAAATTTCACTCAGCCAAGAGGGTGCACGAGAACTATCAATCACACAGGTCTTCCCTCTTGAAAAAACACTGTCTGACTATTACTGTGAGGGGGAAGGAAGCCTGAAGCTCTGCTTCAGCGGTTGCAGTATGGTTTGACTCTGCAACAGTCTCCCCAACCAAAGGTGAACTAACTATGGATATCAATGGTTTTGAGCCCTTGAGCCTGAATTGGTTTTTTTAATTACACAATATGTAATGCCGGAGTAGCAGGTACTTTCAGCTTTCTCAGTCGTCGACAAAAGGGAGTATCTTCAGAGCAAGAATACTGGCATGTTCCCATAGCTAAGTATGAGACAGCCCTCTAGTTCCTCTGCCAGCAGCCCGCGGGGTGTCTAGCAGCACGTCCATTTCACTAAACATACAGTATTATACACCAAGGAAAGAATTGCTCTTGTTCTTTTTTTCCAGTTAGTATCGACTTTAGTAGGACTAAAAAGAGACAGAAGTGAATGGTCTTGGAGCATATTAGCAATGTCATTTGCCATTATTCTGATGGAAAAGTTATTTACTTATTGCTGAGGCTTTGACCACTGCTCAGCCAGTTGTATAGAAAAAATGCAATTTTGGGGCCAGTAACTCATGCCAATACACAGCTCCAGCTACAAGAAAACACCAAAGTCTCAGCTGTAGCATTATTCTCATTTTTCACAGCTGAAAGTAATGCCTATACCAGAGCTTGTAACTGTAGTGAATCTAATCAATTAATTTCACATCATTGTCGCTCTTTTATACAACTGTTAAGTTCACCTTTTTGTCACAAAACATCTTCCAGATGTTCAAAAATCCTCTACTTCTGTTCTGCCAAAGCCCTCCCCCTACCAGGCTCAGCAATCCAGCTTGACAGCTCTATTTTTATAACAGGGTGCAATTTTAACCATAACCCTGATTCTTCTTTATGTATTATTTACTAACCACACTTCTCTGCCAGAAAAAAAAAAAAATGGAAAGGATTCTGTTCTGTTCTAGGAAACTTGTGGCTTCCAATGCTGATCCAGCAAATTGCTTCTCACCATTTCCCATGTGAGCAAATTAATGAAGAATTTTTCCTTAATTAAATCTTAAGATTAGTATGTTCATTGAATCATGCATGAAACTCTCATTCAAATGCTGAAATCCTGGTATTGTTGAATTGAGCCTGTTGTTTGGCCAATGTCCCTTTTATATGTTTGTTTAATTCTAATCATTGAAATCACATGTAAAAACACAGAAGCATCTTGGGTTAGAAGCTGTCCTAGTTTTCCTGAATGTCATCCCTCTTACGGCAAGATAGTAATACACAACACAAAGAAGTTTGGGCTTCTCTTCTTGTAAAAGAAATCAGATATGGAGGTAGAAAGCAAGCTGATTAGGAGAGTTTCTCCTACATGCCTTCAGAGAATGTGACAGAAGACTCTTAGCCTTTCCTTCCTCTAGCTCTCTGGCCTCATTTTAATTTTAGATACAGGGACATTTTTAAGGAGAATTATGGAATCCTCTATGTTTGCTATGCAGAGGTAAAAATGGGATGGGAAGTGCAGCCTGCAGCTAGTTTTTGTCATCTGATAAACACAGGAACAAAGGGGAGAGAGATAATTTCCCTCCCTTCTCTTGCCTCAGTGTGTACCCTCTTAGAATGAAGGCCTGTTCTGTCCTCCCTCCTTTGTTCTTCTTTGCCTTAAGATATCCAAAAAGGATATGCAGAGTTCTGTTTGTCCTTTTTCAGGCTATATTGTCAGGGGAAACTTTGTTTTGTGTGATGCAGAGTAGCAGAAGGCAACTTTGCACACAAGTAACCTGGAATGCCAGTGCTGGAGCTAATATTTTAAGCATGATTGCTTGTAGAATATTGGTCAATTACCTACCGAAAAGTTTTGTAAGGAATGCTATAAAAACTCTGTGCACCTAGGGCACTGATAGTAGACTGAAAGGCAGAATGAAGAAGAAAATTAATTGAAATGCTCGACTAAATGAATCTCTACAGCACTCTGCTGCATCCACAAGCTGATTAACTCCTCATTAACAGTGGCCAGTTACCTGGTGCCTGCCAGCCAACCCATGCTGCAGCTGTAGGTTAACATCCCAGACCCTTCACAGTGCTGTTGCTGTCCTTATTCCTGACCCAGACTGACCTTGGCTCAGGGGATTGTCATCACAACTAAAAGAAAGAAAAAAAGAAAAACCAAGGTGTTGCAAAAAGGAATGTCTGCGGTATGCAGTTGCCCTGATTCCCCCAAGATGCTGAAGGAGACAAGGGTACTGTTCAATGGACCTTGCATGCAAATACACTTGACACAAAGTTCGCGTTCTGGGGAAGGAACATCTCTTTTCAAAAATTATCTCTGATTAATAACATAGACACTTTGACGAGGAACCAAATTCAGTCTTGTAATGTGTATTACATATCTCCCATCAGCATCACTACAGCATTTTAAAAGGAAGATGCATTTTTCTCAGACTCACTGGGAAAGGAATAAGAAAACATTGATCATGCTGCAGCTTTTTTGTACAATGCAAGCTCAGTTGAAAAAATGTGCAGGCATGTACCTGTGTACAGAATTTGCCCGGCTGACTTATAGATCTAGCAAACCAATGCCTTCCAGTGCAAAGAACAATGTGTTGTTTAAAGGCTTTTATAACAGCTGAACATCCAGGCTAAGAAACCTACCAATCACAGGTTCTTTGGTTGTTTAATTTGTTTCTTATGAGTAATTTAAAATAAAATTATTTGTCACAGTGTTTATTATTCTTATTGTTCTGGACCATAATGCTTTCTTCTCTTTGCTCCTTTCAAGATCTCCGGTGCTTTTCTCTGTCTTTTGGCATTTTATTTTAACACTGCTATTTCAAAATAAACATCTCCAGTCTTCCACTTCATCACTTTCAATTATCCAAAGCATTACAGGGCTAGCTTGTTCGCCTAAGGCATTATGAATTATTCGGGAATACCACTACATTTTTATATAAGCTGAAAACAAATACAGTGCCAGGTAATTAGCAATTTAACATAGACTCCTTGTTATTCTTTCATACTCCCATGTTCCAGGCCGACTTCCTCCAAGCTGGAAGTGCTAAAAAAACAGGTGATATGTCTATTACTGTGTTTCAAACAAAAATAATTATGCACCAGGCCTTAAACATATGGCCCCTCTGACTGAGCTGGTAATTATAAAATGACTGTTTGGGGTTATAGCTAGTGTTCTTTCATCACCAGCCAACACCAGAAAAGAATGAGGAAAGTAATGTGAAAAGAAGGTGTCTATGAGATGGGAAGCATCACTAAAGGCAACACAGTACACTTGTAAAAGTAATGCCCTAGTGAAGCCAATGTGGTCATAACTCTAAATTATTTGGAAAAACATCCAAATATTTATCCTATTGTCCTCATCTTTCTGTACAACATCTTGCCTTTAACTCCTCCTTTCTCTTTGATGTAAAATGTTCTGGTATTCTCTCCATCAAGAAATCCCCCTCTGCAATCTCCCTCCATATCCTTTGACCTCATCCTTTCCCCCATTCCACCACATTCTTCTCACATCCATAATCCGTCACACATCTCCTGATGTCTTGTCTGTTGCATACCTTTGGCTGTTGCACTTCACAGGACAAGCAAGCCTTTTCCTTCAAGCATTCTTGTGTGATGTCATGCATCTCCATTGTCTAACATTTTCGTCAGTTTTCTCCACAGGAAGGACCACTCTGACCCTGTAGTTTACGGAGGGATTCTAACTTAAACTGGTGACTTACCAAGTACATGCTGGAAAACTAGTGGAGATGCTTCCCACCTTCAGTGATAGCTGGGTATCCCACGCAATTCAGTAGTTCCTTCTCTATGTTTTGTCAGTCCATCATTCACCTTTCTATCTATATCTTTCTACACAATGCAAAGATCCATAAAGAATGTTAGGGTTTTTTTACACACATAGGGAGAAATGGCTTTTAAGTATAAACAAATGCTTTTGCATACTCAGCATGCTCATATGTGGTTTTGCAGCAACAAAAACTATCAACAACTAAGCGTGCATTTGGTTGTATTCTTATACATTTGATTTTTCAGTTTGGTTAAGTACACAAAAGAGCTGTCAGTGACTCACTATCTGTGATTTTCACACTAGACGTTTACTATAAATATGGTAATATTCACTGATCTTCTTTTCTGTTTTAGCTTGAGTTGTAATTTGTTTCTCCATGCAGGACACTCTTCATAGATTCATTACATCCATTTTACATGGCCAGACAACAGTTTAAACATAAGTGGGCAAGCAGTTTACAGTTTTTAAGAAGATATACACATTGACACATTGTGCTATGACTTGTGTAATACTGATATCCTCTTGGAAAGCAAGAGAGCAGAGAGTCTGTCAGTACATTCACAGCTACACATTACAAATCATATGCAGATTAAAAAAAAAAAATAAATGCATAAACTAAAACTCAGCTAGTGGATTTAATAACCTTTTTTTTCATGAAAAATAGGCTGAAAAGGACTTCAAATGGGTGCACAGTTACGATTTATGCACTTCTTAAATGGATTATTTGAGTTCAACAGTCTTTTTGAAGTGTTATATACTAAAACCTTTAAAAGTTGCAATTCATTGAAACAATTATGTAGGGCTCTATGTTTCAGCACAGTAAACTGTCTGTTTCATGGTGCCAATACTTTCTGATGGGAATAACTACGTAGGAGTTCACTAACATTCAACTTTTTTAACTTTTTTTCTTAAAAATTGAAGGTGGGGAGATGCTGAAGAGCTCTTTAGGAGTTGGTTCATTGGCATCACCCGGAACTACCTCACAAAAGGTTAGAAAGTTCAGAATAAAATCAAAACTCAGACATGTATGGTTTTTCTGACCAAACTGTGGCAGTGTAGTCATAATTAAAAGTTCTCTTGAATACTCAGAGCGTTCTCAAAAATGGAAGATAACACAGAAAATAGGGCTCCGAGAGATAATAAAGACAGATGAACACTGACAAATTCTGCCAATCTGTTCCTTCTCGTGCTCCTCATGCCTATTCTTCAAAGAGGAATAACAGCCAAGAAAATAAATTCTTCTTTTGTGATAAAAAAACCAATGAAACCGACCACATAATCTAAATGCTTATTTAAATATCACTCTCTTCAAATAAATACGAGTGAGGTAAATTCTGAGCCTCTGTTAACCAGCGTAATTCCCTTGAATCCAATGACAATTGTCGTTGTCATCAACCAGACATCAACCAAGCTGCTCACAGCTGCTCACTCAGTCCCACACCAGTGGGGTGGGAGAAACAGTCAGAAGAATAAAAGTGAGAAAACTTATGGGTTGAGATAGAGACACTTAACCAGGTTATGCAAAAGCTGTGCACACAAGCAAAGCAAAACACCTGTTCCCATGGGCAGGAGGATGTAGAGCCATCACCAGGAAAGCTGTGCTCCATCATGCATAACACTGACTTGGGAAGAAAAATGCCACCACCCTGAATGTACTTCCCTTCCTTCGTCCCCCAACTTTATAAGCTAAGCATGGTACGCAATGTCCCTTGGGTCCGGTGGGGTCAGCTGTCCCCTCCCAGCTCCTTGTGCACCCCCAGACTCCTCGCTGGTGGGGTGGGTATGAGGCAGAAAAGGCCTTGACTCTGTGTAAGTGCCGCTCAGCTGTAACAAAAGCATCCCTGTGTTATCAATGCTGTTTTCAGCACAAACCCAAACCACAGCCCCATACTAGCTGACATGAAGAAAACCGACTATTCCACTCAACATCAGCACACAATTTAAATTATCAAAAACTCCTGAGAATTGTTTTTTCCTTTTCGTATTACCAGAGAAGGCATTCTACTTGAATAATTTTGTCGGTTGCCTCTCTCCACTACAGACACACAGACCCACTTTGAATTTTATTACAATTCCAAAATCTGGAAAGAAAAGGTGCCTTAAGTGTTCTCTCTGAATTCTCCTTGTCTACTCTTCTTTATAAAAAGGGAGGGTTTATGTTTTTCTCCTGTTCCTTCAGAAGTTAAATTGGTGAATTACTCTGGAAACCTGTAAGAACTGAAGAAGAGATGATTTTGTGCTTGGTTAGTTGCTAGGTCAGGTCCTCTGCTTCTACATTTTCCATGCTGTTTTCTATGGTTTCTGGAGTTATTTAATTGTTTGTTTGTTTGTTTGTTTAAACCATATAACAAAAATATCTGCAACTGTGTAACATTTTTGTGTACAATATGGCATCCAGCACATAATGGCTCAACACCTTACTGGAAAGGAAGAAATGCAGCCAGGTGAAGTTGTTTTTTTCCTTTTCCTCCACAGTTTTTGTGCTTTACACATGAATTCACAGGGAGAGAGCCAAGAATATGGTCCTTTTTCCTTTCGAAAATACTTTGTGAAGAACTTTCTACTCTCTGGTCTTCATTTTCTCCACCAACCTCAGACTCCTCATGGACTACCTAAATACATTGGGTGTAAGAAATGCTGAACTGAAACCTCACCTCTCTCATGGATTTAGGAATGTCTCTGCAATGTGGTGTTAACTGGGGCTTTTATAAAAAATTCTCCTTCAGCCTTTGGGTAGAGATAATTGCTTCATTCTTTCCTTATAAATTTTTCAACAGAAGTAGGACTCAGTTTTTATTTAAATGCCCATACAGTCAGCAGTGTCCCTCCTTTCCCAGAACAGTGCCTTAGAGCAACAGGCTTTTAAACTACATAGAAGTGTGGGAGAGAGAGAGAGAGGAGGGAATGGAAGAATGAGGAGCTGACTTCCACAATTCATATAAAACCCCTGACACTTCACAGCAGAGAATGAAAGATTTTTGGGGTCAGAAAAATTGCTCAAGAACAAGGAAGACATATATCTGTGCCTTAATCACTAACTCCCTCTCAAAACCCCTTGAATCCCAGAATCCCATTTATCTTGGATGTCTAATGCATTTTTCATTAGACATTCATTGGATGAAATGTAAACTAAGTAAAGGAACAGGCTCCAGTCACCTCTGCCAGGGACTTCCTTTGTCTGCAGGTTCTGCTCTCCCAGTTGCACCATTCTCATGTTCCCTCACTTTGACCCTCAGACTTTTCTGTGTTTTCTGATGCCCTGCTTCAGCAGGCATTGATAAAGGACACAACCCAGCCCTGCCTCTACACCAGACATTGCAGCACTCAGATATGAAAGTGAGCTGAAACATACCCTAAGTCAACCCTACTAAAGAAATGCTGAAGAGAGGACCTGAAATTGTCTGGGTATTGTACTGCTAGACCTATCAGTGTTTTTTACCTCTTTAACTGACACAGGGGTGACTCACTGATACAACCTTGCCAGGTTAAATCAGGGTTAGGCACTGAGAGGCTCTGCTTTTTCCAACAGGGGACTGTTCTTGGCAATAACAACCACCTGGCAGTACCCTGCAATAACAACAACCTAACCGTAACCCAGGCAACCTGGGAACATTGGTAGCCCACTAATGAGTAAATAATAAGCAGCTCTAGTCTTTCAGGAATCTCAGAGTGGTTAATCATGGCTTTCATACATAAAAGCTTCATATACTTGGTGTTAAAGTGAAGGTTTTGGAGAATGTAGGACTTAGGGCTTTTCTGTTAGGAGTCTCATCCATAGTGAGACAGGATGGGAATAGGTGCTGTTCTGTCTTGCCTATACTAGAATGTAGCACTGTAAATGCTCCCATTGCATCCCAGACTGGTTCTGCCAACTGTGTGAAGTCTGGTGGACATGCCTAAAGCATGAGCCTTGTTCAACTCTGCTGAGTCCAGGCTCAGCAGAGATGGACATGACCAGTGGACCAGGGGAGCACATCCAAATGTGAAATAATTAAGATTTGGTCTAACTCATCTATAACCATTGCTTCTTTTGCCTCGTTTCTCAGTACTGGGAGGAAAACTTACCATGTGACTTAATAGGGTGTTTGTTGAGTATGGAAGAATAAACTTGGTCTCAAGAACTTCTCTTAAGTGCAAATCAATAAATTCTTAAATGAATTATAGATTGATTTATGCAGTATTTGCCCCTCCCCTCCTTTCTAGAATATATCTGAAAGCTCTGATTCATTAAGCTACAGTGAGTCATTTTGTTTTATTTTGTTTTCCAAATAATGTTTACATAATATAAATATTCCTACTGTACTCTACTAAGTGGAGTCTTTATGTTTTCCAGTGTTAAAGATACTGGGGGAAAATATCCCTCCAAATGAAGAAAGCTCTCATTTTCAGTTCTGTTTGGTTTTTTTTTGGTTTTGTTGTTTGTTGTTGGGATGATTTTTTGTGGCCACTGTGTTGTAATACAATTACTTCAGACTAGGGACAATAGGGCTGTTTCTCTGAGATGTTGGTAAACTGATGATGTCAAGTGAATATTAATTGGGCACTGAAGCATAACTCTTTAATTGCCTCATGGAGACTATGGAAATGCTGTAATTGGTTGTAAACTGCAAAGGAGGGAGTGGCATCTGCTTCCTCTCTTGTTATATTCTTGTTACTGCCACGTCCCTTCCCTTTGCCACTTCCATGACTGCCAAAGAAACTCATTGGAGCTAAGCAGAAGATACATAAAAAGCAAGCAAACAAAATTTGTGTTTCCTTTACTGCAACCATTTTGTGTGTGTTGGTTTTGTTTGCCTATTTCCAATTGCCTTGCTAATGAGGCTGTGACCAAGCTGTGCTGCTCACAAATGAGGGCTGGCCCTAGGCAGCTGCTTTGTCGTGTTCTCAAGCTTCCTTAGGTCACCATTGCATTTGCTGCCTGCCCTTTAGGTTTCCTTTCCCCAGACATGCCACACTGACTGTACACTGCGTGCCCCTTAGACCATCTTTTGTGTCTGTGACTATAAAACACTCATAAACTCTAAAATGCCACATGCCACAGTAGCAGCATTTCTTTGCTTTCCTTTGCTTCTGTCTGCTTTCTTTTATAAAAGGAAATGACCATAATGAGAACCAGAATAGTGTAGAACCAATCCTAACTTCTTTCTTCATGGTAATTTTGTCGTTAACGCATTGGGGGTTAAGAAAACACAGGATTTAGACATGCATGAGTTAAGCATCAGTTGTGGAGCGGGATTCAGAAGCCAGTTTGAGGAGAGATGAAGAAAACCCCTAGAACTTCTATATCTGAACTCAAACTTCTTTCCAGGACCCGTAAACATAAAATAGAGTTGTAAACAGTCATGTTTCCATTTGAAAAATTTATCTCACCTTTTTTTTTTTTTTTAATGAGAAAAAAATGGAAGTGATGGTTCAGCTTTTCAGTTTTCCTGTAATATTGTCTGACTAGAGACAATGCTTCCTTGAAAATGGAAGATGATGCTTCAGACATTTCTTCATAGTGCAGGTCTATGACCTGTAACCACTTAATTACGGGGCATGAAGATGCCAGTCACAGATTCTATTACAAATGCAAGACCCAAGCAGCCAAACAGCAAGCAGAAGCCCTCACCAGGAGTTTGGATTCTGATTCCAGGACTGCTTATGTGCTTAGACAACTATTGGATATAACTTGCCTGAATATTTTTTGAGAGCAGATTCTAAAGCTCCCTTCTGTAAAGGCCTGCAGATATCACAAAGCTACTATGCACTGCCACTGCTCACTGCTTATCTCTGTGGCCACATAACCTCTGTGCTTTAATTCAGCTCCAAGAAAAAATAGAGCGATTCCTTAACATGCTTCAGATTCCAGCAGGTGGCTAGGGCACTCTTCTGAGGAGTTTAGTTCAAATCTCTTTGGCTGACATGGATATAAATTCCCAGTCTTTCACACTCTACATATTTGACTGCATCACCAGTTTATTATGAAATACATGGACAGGTGCATCATCTTTTCCAGACTTTTTTTTTAAGTATGTTTTTTGACGCATCCCATTACTTTCCAAAAACTCACATGTGAGTATGTGTAATAATATAGACATAAGCAGTCATCTTTAACTCTTCTCAGTTTGTCTGCTTTTCTTCTGACAGTTTGCTTTCTGTAAAAACCCATTTGTGCTGGTTTCAGCTGGGGTAAAGGTAATTTTCTTCACAATGGCTGGTATGGGGCTTTGTTTTGGATTTGTACTGAACACAGGGTTGATAATACAGAGATGTTACTGCTGAGCAGCACTGACACAGAGCCAAGGTCTTTTCTGCTTTTTGTACAGCCACCCTGGCAAGGAATTTGAGGGTGCATGGGAGGCTGGGAAGTGGCACAGCCAGGACAGTTGACCCAAACTGACCAAAGGGATATTCCAGACCACATGGCATCATGCTCAGTATATAAAGCTGGGGGAAAGGAGGAGCGGGGGAGCTTTTGGGGTCATGGTTTTGTCTTCCCAAGTAACAGTTACATGTGATGGGGCCCTGCTCTCCTGGGAATGGCTGAACAGCCGCCTGCCCATGGGAAGCAGTGAATTAATTCTTTGTTGTTCTTTGTTTATGTGTGTGGCTTTTGCTTTCCCTATTGAACTGCCTTTATCTCAACGCATGAGTTTTCTTTTTTTTGTGCTTCTGATTCTCTCCCTGATCCTGCTGCTGGGAGAGTAAGTGAGCAGCTGTGTGGGGCTTGGGTCCTAGTCGGGGTGAAACATATTGAATTGGTTTTTTCTTGTATATTTGATCATTCACATTTAAGAATCAAGGTCATCCAATGTAGTGTGCACAAATTTCAGATAAAGTTGCTTAGGGGTAGTACCTCACCTGACAGAGCCTTGACCTCAGTCCAGCTACCACACTAGTAATGCTTCAGTGTATTTGTAATATTAAAATGTGATGGATTCTGTTTGGAAATTTTATCATGACACTCCCGTTTTGGAGTTGGTATGAATACTTTGACTGTAAGTTCATTTAAATTGCAGCATGTAAAAGCACTGTTATAAAGAGTTATGGCCCAAACTGAAATAACTAAGAAAGGACTTCTGTTTAGTATGGGGCCTACAAGTTAAAGTTCTGGAGAAGCGTTTTTAGACACAGATTTTAATTTGGTTTTTCTGTCCTGGAAAAGGAAGAACTGAAATGTTATAGAAAAAAATAGAAAAGATTCAAGGTCACAGGCTAAGTGGCTTACCCGTCTGTTTCACGCTATTGGCTAGCTACATGATAGAACATTAAATTTCAACCAGGTTCCTCATGCCACCATGTGACTCTTATGTGACTTACGCTGCACAACAACCAAAAATGCTGTTATTCAAACTAGTTTGAATGGCTCATGAATAATTTTAACTTCTGTCTCTTTGTTAAAAGCAACAAGTAAGCAGTGGGAAACAATTAATTCACAAGGTCATTTTTACAGGAAAAATTATTTTCAGAGCTGAAATGCACAGAAAATCAGAATGCCGGTGGGAACATTTGACTTGTGTGCTAAACAGTTTGTGAAATATTTGTAATGTAAGTAAAATCTACATTTTAATTTCCTACTATGATTGTTAGAGAAAACAGATTGTGATCCATTCTTTGTAACACTGTTATAATAGATGTATATGGAAGTCAATAACCTACCTAATCCACCCTCAGGACCCAAGATATCACCTCAAGTTTTAGAATGGTGTGGGTTGCAATTACTATTGCATTTTGTTAATTCATCATCATAACTTTTTAAAGGGAGGATTATATCAGGCATGCTTAAGAGTCTGTTGCGATGAATTAGCAATTGTGTGATTCCCCATAGGCATTAAGAGTAGCAAAATGTGCTTTCCATCTTGTCAAATAAGACTGGCCTTTTGTAGAACGGGGCCTTCAAAATCTTACTCACTGTAAGCTTTTTTTGAAATTTAATTTATGCATTTTATATTGGTTTTGCACATGAAGTTCCACAGAAGAGACAAATTTTCATATATCGTTAGATGTAATATTTTAGAACAGTAGTTTAATAAATCATTGGAAAAAGCTAAAAAGGGATATTGTAGCTTTGTCATCTCCTTCACTCTTTAAATTGAGATTGTCATCCTGTGCATTAATCCACAGTTTTTCAACAATATATTTAGGCAGATAGATATAAAAAATACATACTCAGTTGTCATATTAAATGTATGGTCTCAATAAAGTGATTCTGAAAATGTTGCTTTCTTTTACTTTCCTATGTTTCTTAAAAGTAGTGTCATTTCAAAGGTTTCATTATTTCACTTTTTGTGTTTCATGTCTTTCGAGGAGTAAGGAAGCGAATCAAACCTACAAATAAAGAAAAACTTCTTCAACAGAATGTTGTTGCTCAGCTTGCTCAAATCAGTGGTTCAAGCCCCTTAAACTGTTCATGCAGGATGTAAGAGCTGACAACAGTGTCCTTTTAGATCTTTAAAGTCTGATGCTTCTCTGAAAGATCTGGACAGAGCAAGAAACTGAAGTTAACTGCTTACCATGCTAGCTATAACATTCATTTATAAGAAGAGAGTAACAGAGGTTTGTGTTCCTTTCACAGCAGTCGAGCACAATTTTAAAGATGGAAACAATCGACAGGATCAATTAGCTAGTTTAAGAAAGGAACAGTTAGATTCAGCATCATATCATCTAACTGTAATTAAGCCCTGCTGGAACTGGTATTTGTGTGTATCAAACTGACATGATGCTGAACTCAATTTGCTTTTTGTTGGTTTTACAAAATCACTCTAGCAGACTGTGTCCAGGTCTGGATGTAATAAGTTTATTGACAAATCTGATGAGAAAAATTCACATACCCATAAATGGAATTACCTTATGTTTATAAATGGAACAGTAAATATTGGGAGCATGTTTGGGTTCAGCTCTGTCTTATTAATGGGGAATGATACTGGTCAAAACCTTTTCCTGTCTTTAGAAATCTGTGAATAATCCCTTTTCTTGAGATGTGCAGGTCCAGCCCTTCACCTCCACAGTATATTTTTTTTAAAATCCATTCATCTTGTCTTCATCTGATGCATGCAATGTCTCTATTTGCTTTGCATGTAGGTACTAAGGGTGTGACAAGTATCAACCAATATCCACTGAAATCAGTGGGGTGCCCAAGCACAGACCCCTTGTTCCAGGTGAGATGCTGTAGGGCGCCCTGCAAGCCTGCAGCCACTGCCCCAGGAGGGTAGGAGTCTCTGGGTTTGGATTCACTGTCCTACTACAATTCCCCACTTTGGGCACTGAGACTGACACTGTGGGACTGTCTTTATGCTGCTGACCCTACCTTCTCATCTGTAAAAGGCTTTAGGGGGCAGAATTTAAATATCTTTTGGTCTATGTGTGTGTCTTGTGCTCATCTTTGTTGGAACGCTGCTGAATTCAGTGGAGTTTACATATCTATGCAGCAGAAGAGAATTTGTTACACTGCATTAAAATTGGTGTATGCTGTAAATCCCCAGAATCTTTTTGGCACAGGTCATGAAGCTGTATGTCTCAGAGAATTGCTTCAGATCTGTGTCAAGGCTTCTGACTAAGAAATGTTCATATAATAACAAAACTCTATAAATTTCAGATAAAATTATGCATTCTGTTTCTGGAGGGGTTTTTTAACCTAAATCTCGTGTGTGCGAATACAGCTTTACAAGTCAGCACCCCTGATAAGCCTTTGAAAGTTTTCTGAAACTTGTGATCCTGAGACTTGGCCAGCAAGAACTTCATTCAGTCATTTTTATTTTCTTACTTTCTTTTTTTTTTTTTTTCCTTTTTCTTTTTCTTCCTCCTTAGTATCTGGCCTCTGGTGTCCAGTTTTGTGTTTCAAATGAAGAACAGAGAGACTGATGACATAACGAGCCCTGCAGATGTCAATGTTCTCGGCAAACTCTAGTTGAGCTTCTGCTGCAGAAAAAAGTAAGTGGGACAATTCTCCAAACTGCCCCAAAAGCAGACATGTGGGAGATGGTGATGCCTTACAAAGTGAAAAAAAGAGGTGATGCAATTGTATTCACAGCTCTAAACATCAGCAGGAAAGGCATATAATGTTCCCTCAGAGACATTCTATGCAGACATTCGGGAAAGTTCAGAAAGAGCTACAAAGTTAATTCCCATAACTAGAATACAGAAATTAAGAGCAGGTTTTTTGAACTGAAAAAGGACATGGGAAGGCAGGAGATGTGGCTTCTGTTTCAGCCTGGCACTGACCTTCTGCATAACCACCATAGGTGGATTTTGTCACACTTCTCTCAGAAAAATTGGAATAAGTATATTTGCTTACACTGAAAACAACTTGAGATCATGTAATATTATTATTATATAATGTAATATTTTATGGATACTAGTATTCTGAAATGGTTGTTCATTGGAACTTTATGAGATGCTATTATCTCATATCAGACAGGAAGGACAGGAAACTAAAGGCTATCCTGTTTCTAAAGGAGGTGTTTACTTCTGGGTTTGTTGTCTGGGTTCCTTTTATAGATAATTAAGAATTCTGTGGTTCAGTTCCTCTACTCTGAAACAGATGCCTTAAAACCATCACATCAGTCATGTCCTAAACTTGCTTTTTGCTTTCCATTGACTATAAAAAGTACCTAGAATGACATTGCATATTAGGTGAAATGAGTCCTACCTTCTGAATTAAACCTACCAAGTGAGTCAAGACACTGACAGTTCACATAGCCCCAAAGCTAAGGAAAATTTTGCTACCCCCTCTATCAACTCCCAATTTTTAAAAAAAAAATGCTGGGGGAATGTTACACACCAGACCAGTGGTTATTGGGTGAGAACCACCCTGTGGGGTGCATCTCTGAGTGTGTGTGTAAGGGAAGGGCTGGCCTTGGCACGGGAGCCGCGTGGCTGGGCTGTCAGCCCAGGAGGGCCTGCCTGGTGACCACCCACACTGCCCCCAGAGCCCCTGAGTGGCTGTGGCACCCTCACCCTGGCTGAGGGGACAGGGGGTGGCCAGTGGGCCAGAGGTCCCACGGTGGGGGAGCGCCTGCAGTGACCAGAGCAGATCAGGAGGCAGCATGAGGTCTCCATTGGGACCTGCCTGTTCTCCTCGAAGCTGCCAGCATGTGACCTTCTGAGTGCTAACAATGTTCTTTCTCCCCACTTTTTCTCTCTTTATTCTTTCTTCTCTTAACATCTCTTCTTTTATTCTTTTCTTCTTCTTATGGGTAACTTAAACACTTATTTTCTGTAAGTTACGGATACTTAACCTAAGTGGCATGGAGTCTGTGTTTGCTGGGTGTAACAAAAGTTCCTTACTATAACAATGCTTGTTACTCCTGGTAATCTGTTGTAATGCTTTTGTGAAGTTGCCTCCTATCTCTGTAAAACCCTCTTTACCAGAATGTCTATTTTCTCACCAAATAAAAAGAAATCTCATAGAGAAAAATGTGTAGTTATTCTCTGGACATGAACTCAAGGTGCCAAAGGACCAATGGCTTTACAAGGGTTCACGTGAGCAAAATCTTTTGGAGCCTGAAATAAAAAGTGTAACACGCAGTAAAAGTTAGGCCTTCAGGACTGGGGTGTAGCAGTGAAGATGGGTAGTTGTTTATCTTAACCATTTTTAAGTTGAAAGTTTGCATTTTGACCAGTGTTTGCCTTTTGAAATTTGTTTAATTATGTGAGCGACCTCCTTTCTGACTCCCATGCAAATATATTACGTTGTCCACTGTGCTAGACTGCTACATGCTTTTCCTATCCCTAAATCCAGGTAGTGATGGATTAGTTAGACCTCAGAAGTAATGTGGAAAGGCTATTGAGGAAAAAAAAATAAAATAAGGTGTGTTTAATTTCTTCTTTGCCTTGATTTGACACAAGTAAAATGGATCAATAAAAAGTGCTTCGTCATTATGTCCAAGCCATATCCAGGAGAGTGTTCCATATATTGCAGTGTTAAAAATGATAGCACATATTGCTATGAAGTTGATGCTGGTTGTGAGAAGGTACATTCAAAACTATGAAATCTCCCAGTGCTGGGGAGGGAAACAGATCATTGACAGATAAGTCATTTTATTCTCTCTAGTCTTTTCTCCTCGTGCTGTCACAACATATGCCTGGGGGTTGTTTTTGGCTGCAGCGCAGGACTCATGGTCACATGTCTGCAAAAATGTTTTCCACTAATGGCTGTGTGCTCTTACTCACTTCTGTTGACATCTCAAAGCTCAGGTCTCAATGGAAAGTGGAGGCTTGTTCTATGTGTTTTAGTTATTCCTTATGTTGTCTCCTTGCTGGAAAGGATTAGAGATGTTGCCAGAGGGAGATGTCAGTTTCTACCCTGGACTATCAGGGACGTTTAAAAGCAGAGGAACTTTTTCAGAACTGCTAAAGGGGGTTTTTTTATGCTCCGTGGTTCATCAGATTCTGATATTTAAGCCATTAGTAGTTCTGGGGTTTTATGCTGTTTGAAATGAGGTCATAGAGCCAACTTCTTTTGTCAGTTATGGTCTCATTTTTATATTTATAGATACTGAAATGGTTTTTTAAAAAGCACTTTGCAGCATATGCTTTGAAAAAGTTGCATTGCAGAGGTTCAGAAACATGGAAAGAGCAAAGCCAGTAGCCAAGCTCTCCAGAGGGAAAAGGCTAGCTAAAATTGCAAGTTCCTCCACTGAAATATCTTGCCAACAAGTCACAGAAGTACAACACAACCAAGTGAAAAAGTGATTATGAGGGTTTTAATGGCAGCCCTGAATCCATAATGCATAATGCATTTATCCCAAGGTGCATTTGTGCATCTGTTAAGGTGTTTTTACTAGTAGAGTAAGAGCTTTTAAAGCCATTTTCTAAACTGTTTAGCTCATTTTCAGTGTTTAATTGGTATTTCATAATTTTGTCCTCATTATTTTCTGACATTACGTCATGACACGATGCATGAATATATTGTAGTGACAGTTGCTCCAGCTTCCATTTGTGATTCATCCCTTTGAGCCCTGTCATTATTTTTGCATATTTCTTTGTGTCCTCTTCTGCCTTTGTGGAGTCCCTGTGATGCTCAGTTGGCCCTAGCTTGGCACAACAGCATGTCTGTCTGAGTCTGGGTTTTTTTCCCTAGAGGCTCATATAAGCCAGAATGTAGCCTTACATCCTTTGCTGAGAAATAAAGTAATTTCTTCCCATTTCTGTTCTTCCTTTTGTCATATGAGCCACACTATGCTCCAATTTGTCTTTGATTTCTGTGACACTCAAGTAACACCCAGACAGCTCCTCACTGAGTGTATTTCTTCCCTTACCAATTTCATACAAAATAAAAGCAGATTATTCTTGATCTCTAGCAGTGGGAGTGAGAAGAGATTCTGTCCCAGTGATCCGTTTCCACCCTCCCCGCTCTAGGTGCTGCTCACACTGATTTAAATGATGGCTGAAGCTACTCTTTTGCCATCTGAATTCTAATTGCTCCTCCAACCCACTACATCTTCCTGCTGTATTTACAGAGAACACCAAATCGTACCTGCTGCCTTTAGCCCTGAGTCCTAAGACTTATCTCACTTTCAAAATTAGTAATTTTCTTTGGTTTTTCAGGGTTTTTTCTAAATACAATAATCCCAAATTGCCAGATGCTTCAAACAACAATCTATAGTAATGATACACAAGAATACAATGGATGAGAAAAGCTGAGTTATTAGAGTGACACTTGCTTGGCTCCAGTATAATGTACTCTACATACAGTGGAAATTAGTGGAGATCCTGTCAGCATGATTAAGTCATTTGTAAGTGAGGGGAAAAATAAAGCTGTATAATTCTCCACTTATCATCTTGCTAAGCTGTTTAGTCCCACAGCAGTGATATCACCAGCACAAAGCCCTTCAGACAGATCTTTATCCTGACCAGAACAATGCTCTCTGAGCTTGCTGCTAACCCCTTGTTTCAGTTTCCTCTGAAGTACAGCTTTTTTTCTTCCCAGTCAATGCAGATTATGTTCACTGCTTCACACCTCTCCGCTTTATGAATTATTTCCTTTAAAAATAGCTCCAGCAGATATGTCAGCCATTATTTATTCTTTATGATATTACAACAAATTGCTTTCATGAGCTGATACCTTGCCATTTTATGGCCTCCAGGCCTGACTCTCTGTGTTCATCTTAGTGTAAAGCGAGCACCACTGAATTCATGTGCCACTGATAGCCACATGGGTAAAACCAGCACCTTTGTAAACAAAACAAGATCTTAAGCTATGTGATTTGGAGAATAAAATTTGTGGGTGCATGAAATACCACTTCCAGGAGTCATAACATGACAAAGGACTTAAATTCAAGTGTGGATTTCTTTGGTAGACTAAAGAAATACTAGGCTGTCCATCACTGAAATTATTCAGTAAGGGTATGGTCCTCAATAAGATATCGGAGAACATGGCTGCGAAATCCCACTGCTGTTACTATTTATCAACATTACAGAACCCTCATCTTTTCTCCTTTTCCATCATTGAAACTCTGGCTGACCACAACAAGAATAGGTTTGTACTCTGGCAAGAGCTGCTTTGACTGTCTGAGTCTAATTTACCTTCTTTATTCCACTGCAATGGAGGGCAAATAAGTACTTAGAAGTCTAGATAAAGTGCCATACTTACTTACTAGATTAATAAAAATGATTGATTGATTGATTCATTCATTCATTCATTGATAAATTATTTGGTACCTGATAGCAAAGGGAGTTGTGGAGAATTTTGCAGGCTGGAAAAGATCAGTTTAAATGTTAAACAGTTAAATCAGTAAAACACAGGTACGGCAGCAGTTTATAGGAACTGTAGTAAACAAGAACAGAGAGCAGAAAGAGAAGTGAATGAATGTTTTCAGAGCTCCTTTTGGTGTTCAGGGGTTTTGGATCTCAAAGCAAAGAACACTCACAAAGCTGGTGACATGGGCAGATACAGCTCTGACAGCCCCTACAGAGAGTACCATCAGGTGCAGTGTGTGATGAAGTAGAGTCTTTGCATTGGGGGATTTGTGGGCCATGACTTTGCATCATGGTGCCACAGTGCACCTTCTGAGTAACCTGAACAGCTTCTCCAGTCTTTGCTACTGAGGACACAGAAGAGAAAGTGGGGAAGGGAAGGGTGTGAGAATTAATGGAATGACAGAAGTCTCTGTCTTCCTCATAAGCATTCTTCACTCGAAGCTCTTAGCTGCCAGAAGAAATACTAAGATTACCCACAGCAATGTGTTATTTCTGCTGTATGAGGGGTGGAGATGCAGGACTAGGGGTCTGATTAAATGAAAACTTCTCTACCTTTAGAAACTTGCATATCTCACTAACAACTTACTGGGCAAAACACAAATAAATATCAAATTGTTCATTGAAGATCTTTAAATGCATGATTAGTATCTATATTCCTGTCATTCTTTATCATTATTTGAATGATGCTCTCAGGTCCCAAGGTATAGAATATATTTTTAAGGCAATTTCACGAGTTTGCTTCTCATTATATCCTTATACAATTACAGTAACATTTGCTCAAAAACTGTCCAATTAAAATACAGGCTATAACCTGGATAACCTCTGTGCTAGCCCTGATCCTTATTATCTTGCAATTTCAGTTACTCAAATGTACTCTTCCTGTCATTTCTGTGACTAATAACAGTTTCCTCGGAAACCAGCTCAGTTGCTTCCCTCTGTACAGCCCTTTATTTGGGCAGGAAATGCATCTGTCTCCTACAGTTTGCACAAACAGTGTGGACTGCTGTCTGTGTGCTGCCTGTGCTGTGACTGAGGGACCAGTGTGGTCCTCCAACTCGGGCTGCTGTGTCCGGAGTGCTGTCCCAAGCCCCACCGCCCTTCTCAGCTCCATGGCTGGGAAGTGGAGAATGTGGCAGAGTGTTGCGTGCTGGCAAAGCACCTCACTAATTTTGCACTACCAGCATCTCTCCCATAGCGCTAGGAAACAGTTTCAGGCCAAAAAACCAGCATTTCCAGAAGATGGTTTGCAGGGAATGACAGGCAGAATCTTATCCATCTATCAAGTCAGTTTGGAGGGGTTATTTCTCAGTAGACTAACACTCCCTCCCAGCGCATCTGTGCTTGAATACTTTTACCCGTATTTTCTGCTATCCTTATTCCCCTTTTCTCTGTGAATCTTCATTCTGGAACATCTCTACAGAACCTTTTCCATCTTTTTTTCCTGGAATATTCAAGCTGATTTCCACTAACCTACTATATGCTACCATTTATTATGAAGAGTATCTTTCCTCCTGTACCTATAAATCAAAATATTAAAATATTTTCAAAAAGTGGAGGCCCAGAGCAGTTGGGGAAATCAGGTAAATTCTGTTGTCTCAAAACACAGGAAAAGAGATATACCAAGTCCCTGTAAGACTGGTATTTTGATGGGTGCTGGTAGAGTACAGAGTCTTGATGTTAATAAGTGGAAATAAATCCTGCCTTACAAAGCTCATTTTGTCTTAAGAAGAAGCTGAGGAATTGGCCCCTTCTCTCTATGCAGCTTTCATGAGCCTGGAATTGGCACAGCCTCAAACTCCACTTCTAGTCCCAAAAAAAGATTTTGAAAGCAACATAGCCTTTGGTTTTTCATCGTCAAGGAGATTGGGCCATTTCAAGACCCATTCCATAATAAATTACTACTAACTGCCAGCTTTCTTTCATTGTCTTTCTTCTGTATAAACAGCTGTGCTACAAGAAGGAAAGAAAAAGGGAGAGAGAAAGGGCTTGCTACAGCCCCCTGGTGCCGGTGAACTTTGTGTTCTCTGATTTGTGAAGAATTCAGCGATTGTGTTTTAGTGAAACATGGAAGTATTGGAACAGTGCAAACATTAGATCACTCTCAGTATTACATGATTTCTTGATGCATGGCACAGCTTGGGCACTGAAATACTCAGAAAGACATTGTTGTATCCCCAAAGTACATATAGAATATGGAAGAGTGCACTGCTCATTGGAATAACTCATTTGTCCTTTTAGTAGTCAGAGTTTACAAGTTTGACAATTAAACATGCATCAATAAAATCAATGTAAACAAAGCTTCGATCGAAACTTCACAGCAACAGTCCATCAACATACTAGAGTAAAAAGGTTCCCTAAGTTGCTTGTAAACTCCAGTAACTCAGAATTGCTCAGCTCTATTGCAGCACTTGGTTGCCGGGTCAATCCAGTAATAGCCATCGTGCCAAAATGCATTTACATATGTGCATCAGTGAACAAATTTAATGATGTTGGATAGCATGGTAATAGGAAGTTGTGCAAAATGTTTTCCTAGAGACTACAATGAGTTAGGCTGGAGATAAAGCATGAAAACACACAAGTATTGAAATCAGGCTTAAAAAAAAGGTTTTAAAATACAGACCTCCTTTGTGCCACTAGAGATGTACTCTGCTGGCAAATCAGGACACAAAGCAAAGCATTTTGAGGCACTGTCAAGGGTTTGTTAAAATATGGCTGGACACTGAAGCAAAGCCAATTTACACAGTACCAGTTGGCAAGAACAGGGGTGTTTATTCTGCTTGATAAGCATCTCCTTAGTAACTCTGTGAGTCAATAAATTGGGTTGATGAGTAGCATGTGGGGGAAGAAACTGGAGTGCAATCATAGTGTGACATGGAGAGTGTTAACCAAATGTTAGGGACAGTAAATTGAAATCAAGGCTGAAGAAGCTGCTTTTTGTAAGGGGGTTCAGAATAAATATGTGAAAAGTGAAAAACAAGAAGTATGCAAGTGAGGATAATAGGCCAAATTAGCCTCCAGCTCACATTCATACTTATTTCCCTCTACTTGCTCAAGTTGGATCCTGAACCAATTTTCTCTGTTTGACAGTTCTTTATTTGAGTTGCTATTGACTGAGAGCCAAAATTGTAAGTAGCAGGTAGGGGGAAATGAGGTCTTTGTTCATGTGGAGTACATCTGACCTGTAGGCAAGCTAACATTCCAGTTGTAGCTTAAAGGATGTCTTTACATACTGAGGCAAGTCTGGTTCCTCTCTTCTAACAATTACTGGAGTTGATGCCATTTACAGTGCCAGACAGGGGACACAGGTAAGAGAGAGATCCTCCAGTGCAAATCCAGATTCCTGAGACCAAGTCGCACAGGAATCCCTAACACTACCAGAGCAGGCCTTCACTGTTGATAAAAAATTTATAAAAACCTTGGTTCTTGCTATGTATCCTCCCTTTCCCAACCCTTTAATTCTAAGCGAGCCTCTCTGGGGAGATTTCAGATGAGGTTACACTGCCTGAAATGATCAGCAATAGTAATAGCACAGAGAATGGAATTTTAAATTCCAGCCATATATTTAATAATCTCCATTGCTGTCTAGGGGAGCCAAGCATATTTAAAATCAAATGCAGAAGACCTAATACATAAGATGAATAGCCTATGAGGTCACAGAGAACAGTTATGATTATCTAGTCTGACCTTTTGAATAACTCAGATCCTGCAGTTTCACCTAATCATCCCTACATCAAACCCATAACTTCTGATTACACTATGATGGATATTTCAGAAACACATCCTAAACAGATTTAAAGAATTAATGACAAAGAATCAATTGTATCATTAGAAAGCTATTCCTGTGGTCAATTACTAAACCTGATTTGCAAAAAGTGTTGACAGAATTATTCCCCCAAACAAAGCACTCCTTGAAAAAACTAAACTGCTTCACTAAACAATTTAGAGAGGTGTGGGTTTGACTCAGGTAAGAGAAGAGCTTCAGGCAGACACATTTAGAGTCTTCATGTTTTGAACTGACTTCACTAGAAATCATGATTTTATATTATATTATAACAAAGCAAAATAAAATCATTCCAAATTATTGAAATTTTCTTTATTAAGAAATTTGAATTTTGGGACTTCATCCAGCCAAAATACAGGTAGGTATGAAAAAGACATATTTCATACCCTTATTTGTTCTAGCCATTTTATTAATTGCCCTCAAATTTAAATTATCTTAAAATCCAGGCTGACCTTGAGCTGAGCTGATTTCAGAAGATGATCTTATTTTTTATATAGTACTTTTTTCTGTACATTTAGTCCTTATGATGGCTTTTTTTTTTACTTACCTGTTTTCAGCATCCCTTCTAAGTATGTGACTACATTCTTGCTNCAAATTTTTAACTTTCTCCTGGAAAACAGGATAGATAGAGGTTCTCTAGACTCTCACCACAGAGTGGCTTTTCTGTACATTTAGTCCTTATGACGGCTTTTTTTTTACTTACTTACCTGTTTTCAGCATCCCTTCTAAGTATGTGACTACATTCTTGCTATAACCACTGAACTATTGGCAGCTTTTACTTTCAGTGTCACTGCAATTAATTTCTAACAAGTCTCTTAGCCCTTTTCAGTAATGTATTAAAATTTATGTGATCAGATTTAGGAAGCATTGCACCTCATCCTAAGTACCTCAAATATGATGGATGAATCATACCCTAAAATGCTGACTTCTTTTCACTGACTGCGAGTAGAGCCTAGATAACAGTCAAAAGTAGATATCAGACACTGTAGATATTGAAAGGTAGGTGGGATTAATCCCTCTGCAAGGAACCAACAGTTTGAATCAGTTATTACCTTGGAAACACACCTTTTCTGATTTTTTTTTATTATTATTATTAAATTGACAACAGTTTTCTTGCCTTTGTATAAAGGAAAACATATTCCAAGGAGAAAATGACTCATGCACTCATGAGAGTTTCTATCACTGATTTTTTTTTTTTCTATGTCCAACACTGAGTGCTGATACATTCATTCAGGCAAAACAGAGGTTAAATGGTGAAATTAGTATGGGAATTGTATTTTAAATTAAAATCTCACCAAAAAAAAAAAAATGAAGGCAGGGAAATAACTTTATGCATAATTGAAAATTGTGAAGAGACCTATAAGTTACATCTGAATGGTTAATGGGCAAAGTAATTTCTTTGTCTTATTTTTGCTGCTGTCTCCCACTGTCACAGTATTTTGCTTCCTACGTGTGGACACAGAATTTCTGCTTCACAGAAGAGACTCGGTTTCCTTTACAGAGTGATTGGGCATTGGAATGGGCTGCCCAGGGTGGTGGTGGAGTCACCGTCCCTGGAGGTATTTAAGAAGAGACTGGGTGTGGCACTTGGTATTGTGGTCTAGTAGACAAGGTGGTGTAGGGTCAAAGGTTGGACTCAATGATCTCAGAGGTCTTCTCCAGCCTAGTTGATTCTGTGATAGAGGACTTAGAAGGCCAGATGTTTGGGCAGGATCTGAATTGGTATCAAAAAGTTAAAAAGCTGTAGAACTCACACTCACTGTGCCATACAGCAGCTTCTTTCCATCACAATTAAACCCTGTTTGTCTTGCATTTCACAAGAAAGCTATTGCTTTGTTTAATGCAAAAATGAGCTATAGTGTTTAGCAATAATTGAAATACCTTAAAAATATTTAAAACATTTTAATCAAGTATGAAGGATAATTTATATTCTTCCACTTAATTATTTAAAATAACTTATTTTCAGGGATTTTTATTGTATTAAATATATAATAAGCATGCATTGAAACCTCCAGATTATTTGTTTTAGTCCACTGTGATCTTCAACAGCTATTTCACCCTAAGGCATAGATTAAATTTTGTCTCACAAAAATATTTCCTCCTTCTTTGTTTACATAACTTCTTATGGTATACTCTGAGTCTACCATTCTTGTTAGACCGGTATATTGTTGTATTTTAGACAGAAAAAAAAATAATATTTTCCAATTTTTGGTAACAATATACCCTGATAAAGGAAATGAAAGACTTTTATCCAAACTATCCCAAGATAAAATACATTTATAGCTGAAAGTCCAGAATTTGCTACACTTTAGTAGATGTGTCATGGAAAGCATTGTAAGAGTAAAATTTTGAGATAGTGTTTGAATGATTGACAATATTAAAGACTATAACATACCCAAATCTGACAGGTATAACTCAGGAGTTTTTACCTGGCTCTGGTGGATCCAGCAAAGAGCTACAAAGATGTTTGGGGGATTGGAGAATCTTTCTTATGAGGAAAGGCTGAGGGAGCTTGGACTGTTCAGCCTCGAGAAGAGACAGCTGAGAGGGAACCTCATGAATGTCTATAAGTATCTGAAGGGGTGGGTGTCAGGAGAATGGATCCAAGCTGCCCTTGGCTGTGCCAAGCAATAAGAAAGAGGCAACAGGCAGAAATTGATGCACAGGAAATTCCATCTGAGTATGAGGAGCATCTTTACTGTGCAGGTGACTGCACAATCATTCTATTGGCCAGAGAGGGTGTAGAGTCTCCCTCAGTGGAGTTATCCATGTACTGTCCGGACACAATCCTGTGCAATGTGCTCCAGGATGACCCTGCTTGAGGAGGGAGGTTGGACCAGATGACCCACTGTGGTCCCTTCCAACCTTAGCCATCCTGTGATTCTGTGGTACTGTGTTACTGAAAGTTACATTAACTTTGCCAAGACACTAGGTGCCTAATGGACTAGGAGACATTCACATTCAAATGACTTAATCTCTGAAGTGAATTCTATCCTCAGCCAAAAATTGTTGTCTGAGCTTCCACTGTTGCAAATAAAGTAGGCTTTTCCTTAGGTAATTCATCCAGTCTAGACCCCGTGACTCACCTTCTACAGATACCTCATTGACTTGCACCTGCTTTACATATAAATCAATATGTAGTCATGTCAGCAGAAAAAAAAAAAAAAAGGCATTTGACAAGAAACGCTATGCCTACCTTTGATAATTTTCTTTATAGCTGTGCCCTGTAGATGATCAGCAATACAGGGCTATAGGAATCATGATTCCTCTACAGTCAAAATCCCACCCTTCTGTGACTTTGAATTATGATGCTGCCTCTTAATTACATAATCACAGTTCAAAGGAGGGATAAACACAAGCAGTTCCTTGTTCTTCAGGGCAATATTTTGATGTCCTAACTAAAAGACTATGGTTTCTCTTCAGACAACTCCTTCCTCTTATTTTCTGCATTGACTCTACAATTCCTCATAAATAAAACTAAATATTTGTGTGCCACCTTATTGCTCCTGAAAAGGATTTGTTATTATTTTTAAATAGCCATTTAAAAAGTAATAAAGCATAAATGTTTTAAGCTTCTTATCAAAAATTACGAGTGACTCTTTCAAATGTATAGCTAAGAGCTTCACTGCTTGAGTTAGCAGTGACTGGAAGCCATAGGAGGTTAACTTTTATTTTTTGAGACATTCCCTAGCTAGAAAAAATAGCTGGTACAGGACATCACAGTAATAAACAACTGAAAGAAGGGTAAATTATTGGAAAATAGCTCAGTCCTTGCTTTTGTGAAATGAAGAAAACTTGTCTTAAATAATACATAAGCACTATGAGAACAGAGGGCATGTGCAGTATTGTACAGTGCATGCTTCTGTCAGGCACAAAAACCCCCCATTTTTACGCATGAATAGGTTATGCTTACCAGAGGTCTATAGTTAGGCTAAATTTTGGGTTGGGTTGGTTTGGGGTTTTTTTCTTTTGGTAGGGATAGCAAATTTTTCTAGCAGTTTCTAGTAAAAATTTAAAAGTTTTATGGACATCTCTTTAAATGTTTAGAATAATTAATGAGCAGGAGAAAAGCATGATATTGCCCTCTAACTCATAATTAAAAATGACTATACAAATGTTATTTACATGTTTCAGATAGAAGGTCCATCTGGGGATGACACCAAGTTGGGAGAATGCCTAATTTTGGTTTAAGCTATTAAGAACATGAAAAATATTATTAATAGCTTATATTAAGGATGTGTAGGTGCTTATGCCTGTGCTGTTTACTGCAGTTTCAGTCCTGGTGCACTTACATGAGATGCCTGCCATTCCAACATAATTCTTCAGAAGAAAACAAAGTAGGTGGATTATATATGATTTGAAATTGATATGTACTTTTTCAGTCCTGAATCTAAGAAACCTGAAACTGGAATCGAATCACACTGAAATGTACCTTACATGCAATATTTCAGCTGTAGAAATATGATCATAACCTTTTAGCATCTGCTGGGTATGAGTAACAGAATTTGTAATATTTGGTACTAAAGAGTAGCAGCACATACTGAATGAATGCTATCCAGTCCCATCACACAGAAAATCTTGAAATATTAACTTCTTTCCAACTGCTGCATCCTCATTTAAATTCACTGCTGCATACTGGGATTTTTACACTCTGTAAGTGTTGCCTGTTTTATAGAAACCATCACATCAGTGTTGGATGCTCAGGGTTGGTGCTGCAGGGCAATAAGTCGTGCAAATTCTTAAATTTAATAAAAGCTATGATACAGCTTTATGGAAAAGAGGTTTAATTTCCCCATACTTCCCCATTTTGAGGGGCTTGCTGAGCCACTTTGTTGATGCCGCATTGCTGTCCAAATCACTCAAAAAACTTGCACATGATGCCACCATTTCATCTTGGTAAGAGACATCCACTTACTGTGAGACTGGAGAATTAGTGAATTGCATGGGGAAAGGGGATGAAAGTAGCACGACAGCACTTTGGAGTTTTGGAATATCCAGTAATTCTAACTTCTGAAATGAAGAGTTTAAAACAATCACACTGTAAAATTGTTTTTATAAATACCAGCTTAATCCTTGCTCCTCTGAAGCCAGCTCCTCCTCTTCTCGCACCTGTCTGCTTACACCAGCTATTAACTGTCATAGAAGGTCCTTCAAAAAGCTTTTCCTAAATGGGGTGATGCACAACAGTCTTGATTTTATATTCTAAGTGAACTAAATGTTATTTGGTTGTTGGCATGAGACTAAAATTCCTGGCATAGGTCATGCTGGGGCCAGACAATACATATGTAAGATCGACAAAACAAGAACATCACCAAGGAAATACACATTCCTGCTTTTTTACAGAAACAAATTATTGCATATGTAAAAGGAAAATTCTACAATTAAAAGTCACCTTGAGATATATGTAAACCTTGCCCTCATGTTAGTCATTGAATTCGTAAATAAAAAGTCTTAAATTAGTTTTATTATTTAAAAAAAAGCTGTCCTTTAACAGCATTTTATTGCTCTATAATAATGGACATTTCAAAAGACTAAGTAGGTACTAAGTACAAAGAATGGATAAATACATTATGAAAAATATTCTCCTCTCTTTACAGCTTAGAAATGTTATTGTTGATTTCTGATCTCCAAAATCATTCATTCAACACAAAGGAAATGCAAGTTAGCAGTGAGACTTGTAGCTCCCTTTTTAAAATGCATGCTGTGTCACTGCTGTTGCACACCTTTGATCTGTTGCTGGTTTGTTGTCATGTGAAGTCTTTCATTGTTGAATAAGTACCTCACTAATAAATATTTTCAACAGTGCTCTGCCATGGCTGACTGGATGGCCTGAGACCAGCTTCCCCTGTCCATTTTTTTTTCTGGATAATTGCCTTGGGGAGACATTCCATTACAACCATGTTGAGTTATTTTGTTAGGCTAAAATGTCTAAAAATTTAATGAATTTGTGAAATTAAGCCTGGAAAGGAGTAAAAAACTAAATGCAACAGGGCCGATCCGCGAGACACATACTCCCTTCAAAATTTAGGTATCTGATTATAAATGTCTGTGTTTTTAATGTGGACCTTTATATCTTTGCTTGGTGAATATTTAATATCCACTTTATGGTGTCTCTTTACCAGCCTTACAGAGTTACTAGCAACAAGAAATTGCTTTTGTTGGCCAAAAATTTTCCAGTCTATGTAATGAAATGAATCCTAGAAAACTCACTAAAATTTATTTTGTCTTGCTAAAGAGGTTTTTGAAGTATAAAGATGCATTTTCATGAGAAATGCCAAATCTAAGCTTTGATTACGGAAGTAAAAGCATCTGAAAGCATAAAAACAGTGTGAAAAAGCTAAGAGAGCTTAGATGAAAAATAACACACACTTATAAAGGAGTACTTCATTGGTAGGGAAGTGCTGTGCCTGCTTTGTTCAGCTCATCTCTACCCAGGGAGCAGCTGAGGTCACTGGGTCTGTGCAGCTGGAGAAGAGGACACTGAAGGGAGACCTACACCCAGTCTAAAACTTTCTCATGCAGGAAAGTGGATGGACAGGCACTGATGTCTTTTCTGTGGTGACCAGTGACAGAAGCCAAGGGAATTGCCTGAAGTTGTGTCAGGGCAGGTTTGGGTTGGGTATTAGAAAAAGGTTCTTCACCCAGAGGGTGGTTGGGCACTGGAAGAGGCTCCCCAGGGAAGTGCTCACAGCACCAAGCCTGACAGAGTTAAAGAAGTGTTTGGACGATGCTCTCAGGCACATGGTGAGACTCTTGGGGATGGCCCTCTGGAGGGCCAGGAGTTGGACTTGATGATCCTTGTGGGTCCCTTCCAACGCAGCATATTCTGTGATTCTGTGATATCATATATCATATCACATATATATATCACACAAGGCAGACACTGGTACACAGTGGTGAGCACTGGTAAGGGCTCTGCTGCATTCCTCTGCTTCCCTGCATATGAGTGCCCCAATGGTTCTTTATGGTGCACTGCTCCAAGGGTGCTCTAAGGTACAACTTATTTCTCCAGTTTTATTTGGAAGGATAACTTTCCTCCTCATACTCTGCCGAGGTTAATGTCTGTTCCCCCATCCCACACAGACAAGTACTACAGTTCAGCAGCTGCCACCCATTCTGCTCACACCCCAGCTGCATCTCCTGCTTCTGACCTTGCACCTGATGGAACACAGTCCTGCCTTCTGCCCTTGCCCATAAAGTGATGGCCAAAAGCATCTCTCCTTTTTCTTCTGAACACTGCCTAGTTTTGAGTGAACATAAACAGAGAGAGGGAAAAGGAAACTTCCTGGCAAGCTGTGAAATGGATAAACAGAATCTAACCCTAAGACTGTGGATCTGACTTATGTCTTGCTAGACCATGTTAATTACTTGGCATGAAAATGCATGCCAGAAAGGAAGTACAGCCTGAACCTGTGTACAAAATAAGATTCAAGTGAGGAAAAAACCCTCAATAAACAGGTGGTGCATCTGTTACTGCTAATGCTTAGTGGATGCTGCTTTTCTGCAAGTCTTTTTGTCGTTGTTGGAAACAGAAATAATTTTTGAGATAATCTGGTATATGGATATATGGATATACAATGTATACCTATGTATGAAGATATGGATATATACCTATTTTTAGGTATGATATAAACATATCTTTATACACATATATATATTATATATGTATATGTAAATACATATCTATGCCTTGTCATGTGGACCTCATACTTGTAAGCTGAAATACTTTGTAAGTTCTGTTGCTTCCTGTGAAAAGTTCCAGAGACTTCCTAGCAGCAAGGGGCTTTTTTAAATCATAAAACTGTCTTTCCTCTCATTGATAGTCACAGCAGCTTTACATGTATACACTGAAACTTTTAATTCCATGACTACGCAATGACATATCTTCTATAATAATGTTAATAATCAATATCCAGACAGTATTTTTCAATAACTGCTTTATATAAGCTATAGACACAGCTGGGAACATTATAATATAATCTTCAGAAATAGTTTTCATTCAAAGTATATTATACAGGGCTAAAGCTAATAAAATAAGAGTGTGTTGGACTCCAGTGTTTTTCTACCTGTTTCTAGCTATGAATAAAAAATATCCTAGTCTCAATCATGTTTAATTTTCCACCCCTCCACTAAGCTAGACATTTATGTAAGGTGCATTACATTCTTCTTCCTTGCTCAGTATCAATGCCACCAGTAAAATGAACAGCTAGAGACTAAGAGGAGGAATGGAAAGGCATAACACCACCAATGCTGAACTCAAGACTGTTGTATTCAGTATTTAGTTAGCATCTGGAAAACAAAGAAAATACTAAAGAAAAAAGCCCCCCAAACCTTCCATCAACATCAAGCCAACAAACCCAGCAGCTATTCTAAGAGAGACAGAATATTTAATTTGGTATTTTGTTATGTGGATGCTCACATATGACAGTTTTGCATTTACAATTCACTGGGATATCTGGTAGCTTGATTCACCAAATATACAGGGGCATATTTTGCTCTTCCTTTTTCTACTGAAAATGTCTAGTGAAATCAACTAAGTTTCATGAAATTACTTTAAATTTAGGACCTGAAATTAGTTGACCTCAACAGACAGTGGATCAGACTCCTTTAGCAACGAAACAACAGAACTGAAGACTATTCTGGAGATTCTTCAGTTACTGTGCTCTGTATGTTCTTCAGCCACTAGGCATTGCAAGACCATTTCCCATCCAACTTTGTTTCAATCAGGCATTGTAGCTTATCCTTTGAGAAATGTGAAAGAAAATTTTTACCCCTTTAAAGGATATGTGAACTCTTTGGGGAAAATCGAATCACTCAGTATTCCTCTAATTGCATAGGTTTCTTCAGCTAGTGGGTAAAGAACTACTGCAGCACAGCAAAGCTGTGTGAATGCCAAGTAGAAAGCAAATCTATGGCTGCAGCTGAAAGGAAACAACTGTTTCTAGCCAGACCTGCTTCCTTATTTTTAATTTCTTAAAACATCTTTTAATGTTCATAGCCAATTCTTGACAATGAAATGTTTTCTTCTTAATTGCAATACTTAGTTACTGATTTGCTAGGCTGGAAATCAGAGCTTTCCTATATAATGTATCTGATTTTTTTCCCCTCAGAAACAAATGGAGCAAAAAGTCATGTTTGTTTGTGCTTCAGCTTCTTCCCTACTGATGTTGTCTCTCTGAAGGAGGTGATTCTGCTCCACAACTGTCATTCTGTGTTACAGCCTACAGCCCTGATTTCCTCAGGACTTTGTTATTGTGTGCTGCAGTAGTCCTGCTAAAGAAGGATCTCATTTCCTAGAGGTTGAAAGAACTTGTAACAGACTCAGAATATAACAACTCTACTGTTGGGAAAGCTTTTTTCATCATTTTAGTACATTGTCTGTGGTTTATAACTGCCTTTTTGATCAAGCTCTTTCCTTGCAGAATGGTAAAGTTCAGATTTTTGTAGGAAGTCTAGTTCTTAGTTTGCAGGAAGGAAGGATTTTACAAATAAATCTAACTGCAGCAATCTGTACTCCCTGGAGTAATGTTTTCCATGAGAAAATTATTTCTATTATTTGTAATATGTATTATGCAACTCATACCATTGCCAGAAAAAGGAGCCTTCATTATGCGCTGAAACCAAAGCAGATTCCAGTGATATGGAAATTCACCATCAGGAAAGCTACTCTAAAAAAAGCTAGCTAGAGTTTAAGGTTAATGAGAAATGTCTCAGTCTGATTTGAGTTTAACTATTTACATACCCACAGAGTCCATATAGTTTCACATTATCAGATTTTTTTTGTTTGTTTTCTTCAGAGCTTTCACTGTTGCTCTTCTTTCATTATTTTATTTCAAGAGACACCGATGTTTGTTCTTGTGCCTATTTGAGGAGAAAAATTTTGTATGTTTTCTCTTTATTGTATATCCATCCTGTGATTCTTTTTTCACACAGTACCAGCTGCTCAAGTTGATACCTGGCTTTGGTGACAAGCACACTGTAATTTTCTCCATGTGATAGTTTCTACAGATGTCTCTATGGGGAAAAAATGGCCTAAATTTTAATCCATTTAGCTTTTAATTTATCATTGCTGTATAGAGTATATTACAAGGTTTATCCAGCTTTAGAATCTTTTCATGACTTTTAAAGCGGCAGAACCAGGCTAAATATCCTCTCTTAAGAGTTTTTCCACATGACTGTACACCTTACAGCCATTGCACTTTATAAGAACAAACACATAAATTCTCTGTAAAACAGTTCTGGCATTTTCAGATTTACTTTCAAACAAATTCAGTGGCAAAGATTCCTATCGTACTCTAGGAGCTACGCAGAACTCGTTATCTTAGTCTTCAGATCAAAGCCAAACATGACAACTATCCAAGAACCATTTTTATTGTCTACTGTTGCAGAAGCCACCAAAAGGCACAGGTTATTCTGATCCTTTTCTAATTCTACAGAAGTAACCAGAAGAAGCTCTTCACCACTCATCTCAGTGCTGTACCGTTTGTTGATCCCCACTGTCTCACTCACTTGCCAAAACTTGTGAATGTATAAGATTTTTTTCTCCACTGATCTATTTTAATCTCATTAAGATTTTAACTAAGGGAGGTATTAATAATCCCTGCAAGAGCTACATTATACTAATTTCTCAGTGGATGGTCTTTTGATTTTTTGTGTTGGTTTTTTTCAACGAAATAATTATTTGATTATGCTCAGTAAACTCTCCACTTTTGTGCCCAGCTTCTACCATGCATTTGTTTTTCGTTTGTGGTGTAACTGAAGGCAGAATCTTCTGCTTCTCAGAATAAGAAAACAAAAAGTATTGTAGATGAGTATCACAATCCATGATTGTAAAGAAATCTTTTTTAAAATACTGTTGGTTTTAGATTGAATGCTCTGACTTTGCAGTTTAGAATGGCTGGTGACATTTTCTGTGCTTACTTATGTATAGATATGCTCACCAATTGAAATTACAATGGATGATTTAGCCAACAAGTCATTGGAAAAAAAACAAGAACCAACCAACCAAAAAACCAACTATAAAAACAACCCAAACAACAAAAGCAACACTCTAGGCAAAGTAAACACCTTCATCAACAGTAAAGTCTATAATGACATAGTGATTTATGCCAAACAAAACTATGTGCCTAAAATGGACAAAATTGACAAACACACACCTCTTTTTTAGCATCACCTGTACACATTCATTCTACCTCATATAGACATTGAATTAACAGAAAAAATTTCTGAGGTGTTTAGATTTAAGGCAAGAGTAATCTGTAAATACATAGACAAAGATTGGAAAGTGTGTGTATTGCATTGAAAATAAAAAGAAGCAAATAAATAAAAATTGAAGTTATTTTTAATATATAGCATTATTGTGGGCATTAGATATACTGAAGTGACCAGATAACCGGTTGTTGAAGTCAACAGTGACAGTTGCTAACTTAGTCTGTGAATCATCCTGTTTTGAGATTTTCATGTGGAAAGGCTTGGCAGTTAAATATTTGAGAAAGAGTTAACAGACTTACAGGACAGGTGCATTCTACTTCACATCTGACATTCTCTTATTCTTCAAAATAAGATATGAAGTTTAAAAACCCCACATGTTCTGATGTTTTTTCAACTGGAAGGAAAATTGCATTAACTGTTTGAATTTCTAGCATACTCTTCCTTAACATACACAACAAAAAACAAAGCTTAGGAGTGCATGAAAATATAAAATGATATGTTATTGAGCTGGGGGAAAGGTTCTTCCATGGGCACAATAGTATGTAATGGCCCACTAAAACTTTATTGTACCTTGTTGTGAAGGACCTGATATTGGTAACTGATTGACAGGAAACCTGAGCAGGTGGATTTCACACTTCATTCAAAAAAGTATCTTTATGATAAAAGAAGTGAAGAAATTTTCAAGAACATGAAGCCTTTGTGCCATAAACCTTTATTTTCAAACCCTGCACAGATACACTGTAGATTTTCCTTGCTACTTTTGGGATAAAGATGTAAAGTAGAGCATTATGGTATCAATCTGATCTTCCCTCCAATTACCCAACCCACTGTGTATCGTGTCTTTATTTCCTTAGTTTTGAATTTCTTGTATAATCAAGCCACTTCTGTGTATGCAGAGAATGGTTCTACATACGTTATATTCTATGAAGAATATAACTGTTTAAAGGAGGATCAGGATATGACAACTGAGATAACAGAGACATGCACACAGACCTTAATGAAGGTAAGTCCTTGGCTTACCTTATATCAAATGCTTAAGCAAAGCATGTACATTAGGACTTCAGTCTTCTCGTAGCCGATGGAAAGAGCTAGATATATCCTATAATCATCCACCTCAACTAAGGTCTAGATCACTCTCTGCAAATAACCTCCTTTCTCCACTCAGCTTAGCTAATGCTTAGATGTTCTGGATTCTGTGTCCATTGTGTCAGTGCCTAAAGTAAAAGTAAGCCTATAAGCTCCACCTGTATACCTTAAAAATTTTATTCCACAGATAAGAAGGAGTGATGGCCATAAATTTAAGCACAAGAAGTTACATCTCAACATGAAGAAGAACTTTTTACACCGAGGAAGGTAGAGTACTGGAACAGTCTGCCCAGGGAGGTCATGGAGTCTCCATCTTCGGAGACATTCAAAACCCACCCATGCATTTGTCCCCTCTCTTGGTGTCCCTGCCTTGGTTTGATTGGACTAGATGATCTCCAGAGGTCCCTTCCAACCCTAACAATTCTGTGATTCTGTGCAATCAACCTTGACCCATGTGGTTTTATCTGAACCTCTTATGTTTCGATTCTACACTCAAAAATAGCTTTGAAGTCCTTCAGCATGAAAATTATTCATTCATTATTAATGACAATTTTCAAAATAACTTCCAACAT
>VWZG01008653.1:0-99033 GCA_013396735.1 Grallaria varia
TAAGGGTATGCAAGCTTCTCCCCTGCAGCAAGAGAGTGTCTGTGGAAAAGGGAAAGGACAATAATGACAGAATGAATCCCACCAAGAGCTACTGGCTCTGATGTGTTTATTCCCTTTCATCAAACAAGTGAAATCTTGGACTACTATAATTTCCATTCCCAAAAGCCTATTTCTGCAATTAAATGGGAGAAACTCTAGTCCACTGAAGGAGGATGAGTTTGTATGGCAATCAGCAGTTTTGTAGCTCGTCATTGCTTTCTTTCAACTCATAAGACTGTTTTTCCCATAAATATTTCAACATCCAGGAGAATGCAGTGAGAAGCCAGAAACACAGCATGCATTCCAACCTGCTGTCATAAATTTGTCTCGCACTGAAGTTGTCCTGAAGCCTGACCCAACTGTGAGTATCATCTTACATAAGCTAGAAGATGGGAGAAGAGGTGGACACCTTGCTCCTTCAGATTCTCAGTGTAACTGGTCCTCCTTAATCATGTAGCCGGATGCAGAAAGAGAGAGTAATCTTAGCTTCCACCCCTCCTTCTGGACAGCAGAAATGAAGCCAGGGATTTGCCGGTTGCTGCTGGTGATAAGTAGAAATAATGTCATGCACTTTCACATTCTCTTGATGTGGCCATTGAGAAGACACTGTCCCAAACAGACTACATCAAATGCTTAGAAACAAGTTCTAAAGGGGGAAGGACCAGCACACTTTTGCATAAAAAGAAGAGCTGAGCTTGCCCCCTTTCCCTACAGTGGATACACTGCTCCTGATCACCACCTATAGTTGTTAAATACTTAGACTTAAGATGCAACAAGGGATACTTTTTGTGTTTGAAAACTTTTCAAAGTGTTCTTTCGTGTACTTATTTCTCAGGCATTCTTTATTATGCTTATCTTTTTTTTCCTGCACAAATACTTGCGTTTACTCTCTGATCTTGTGATTTAGCCCTGATCTCCTATTTCATCTGTGTGTCCCTCTCTATTTATACTCTTTGCTTGTCCATTTGCTTTTGTCTCTTCTTGCTTTTCATCTTGTTCAGTAAGTCTTTCATGTACACATACATGAGTTCCACCACTTCTTGTATTTTTGGTTTAATATTCAGCATCATTCTTTCAAAGTGGAAGGTCTGACACACAGAAAAGATCTGATATCTGGGAAGTACTCACAGGCAGAAGGTTGTCCAGATCTCGAAACTGAGCATTTAAAATATCGCTGTAGGAGAGCACCTTGTTTGACTTGCTGGCAGTTTGGGATCCATTCCTGGGATACCTGACCCTCTATGCTGGATGTATGTGGAGTCTGAAAGCCAGATCCACCTTGGGCTGCAGATCAATTGGTCATGGTGACTGATTTTCTTCACCTGTGGTAAACTGGCCTGATGTGCTGAAGCTGCAGCTCTATGAACTTCTGTCTGTGAATTGATTGATAACTGTCTTTCTTCCTGAGTTATTTTGGACTACCACTCATTCTACAGGGCAAAAAAATGTTTTTCAGGAAACATAGTCCCTGTTAATGCTGCCATTTCTTTGCCACAGAACTGCAGAGACTGGTAGACTGCCAGAGACGTATAACACCCAGAAGAAACATCCAGAGAGAGGCAACAGAGGTGCCTGTTAATGGTGAGGTAGTGTGGCTGAATGAGACATTATGTAAGTCAATTTAAAAAAACTGCAAGAAATATGCAAGAAAGACTCAAAGAAGGTTCAAAAAAATCCCTGACACTCATGTTGATCCCACAGGGGTTTTGGATCCATTCCTTCATGGGAAAGTTTGGTAGGCTGTACAGAGCATGTGGCATGGCACGTGACAGCCATACTTTAACAGTGATGGCTGGGAAAGTAAGTTGCTATTGGGCAAAGAAAGGATGTGCATCCCATAACAGCAGATGTGTTATTGGACTTCAGTCTGGATTAGGAAGGAGCACAGACCTTGTGAGGTGGAGTGAGGGGAGGTGAGGGGCACAGGGAGGCAAGGTCTTTGAGGCTGCCCTGGCCAGGAAGGATGGCAGGTGGGACATCATCCCCTCCCAGGGCATGGCATACCACAGGACAGGGCTTGGGTGCAGCCCGTCTGGACACCAGGGAGGCATGCAGGCTGGTCTGCTGGGACACTTCATGGTATCACATCAAACATTTTGACAACAGCCCTGCAGGGACTTGGCACCATCTGGCTATTTTTACAGCAGCATCCCCTGTGTGCTTTGTAAGCCAATACTTTGCTAACCCTGTGGTATGTGGATTAAGAAGAATATAAGGGAATAAAAATCCCAATTCCTGACTGTGTCTGAAGCACAGGGCTTGGGATTTTGGTCACATAATAAGCACAGAGTCCTGGCACCAGGGACAGCACTGATGTGCACCCCTGGTGGGTGCTCCCATAGTGAAGAGCTGGGGGACCAGGACAGAGACGAACCCGTACCAATGAGATGCCCTCATGGCTTGTACGAGGCCTCGTTGGCTGCCGCATGAAGGGACAAACCCTCTGCTCTTTGTCTGCCTCCAAATGGGGAAGATAAATCCTGTCACCTTGCAAGCTGGGAATCAAGTGGCCATCTCTAGGCCAGTTTCATAGGCAGGATGTCATTCTCTGCTTCCCCCCACTTTGGCCTCCACCTTTACAGGCCAGAAAGAGGAACAAAGCAAAGCACCTGGGGAGGAGGGTCAGGCTTTGCCTCTGACTTTCAGAGCTTCAATAGAATAGAGTACAGTAGCTGCCCTAAAGACACACAGGGTTGATCCCTCATCACTCCAGAGCCAAAGCTGCACTACAGGCTTGTAAACTCTACAAAGTTAAAAACATTGAGGGACATGGTGGGGGCCACAGAGTACAGAGCTGTGGTGTGTCTGTAACCTGGCACAAGCTTGCAGAACAGCCTGAACTACTCACAGACAAATGAAAGTGGTCTGCAGTCTGTCTTGTTTGGACCAGTTTTAGATCAAGACAGGATAGCAATAGCAGTGGGAAAGACACAAATGATGATGCATCTCCTTTTAACCCTTTCCTATTCAATTTTATGAAGAACACAGTTTTGCTGGATGACAGGATGTTATCATGGGGCACAGGGACATCACAATGCATGGTGACTTTGAAGGAGCTTGTAGCAAAACTGATCTACCCTGAGCTTGCAGCTGCCTGTCCAGTATCTTGGTTTGAAGGCATTCAGCACTTTGGGTGCCAAGTGCTGAATCCAGCATGGTTCCCTAGACCAGACCAGGAACCAGGCCTGGTTTGCATTGGTCTTTGTCTGCTTCCATCTGTCTAAACTAACACACTCCCATGTTTATGGTGTATTATCAGGATGTTTGTTTGCTCCATGTCTCTCAAGATTCTTATTTATATATAAAAAATGCATCTAATTTTCATATGAGAATTGTTGTTTGAAAAGCTGACCAAACACCAAGCGATGTGATGACACAGGGGGAAACCATCCCCAGGTGCAGCTGAAAAATCACTTCTTGAGAAGGTGATTATGTTAGTAAAGAGGGTTTCTGTTCAGTCCTGGGCTGTGTATGACCACACCTAACCATGACAATCTTTTCATTGCTTTTGGACAGCTCTTAAAACATTCATGCCCAGGTAGGCAAGAAAGCCAAAGACATCTTGGCCTATGTCAAGAATACTGTGGCCATCAGGTCCAGGGAAATGAATTCCCGTACAGTCCCTCCTGTACTCAGCACTGGTGAGGCCACACCTCATTCAATTCTTTAAACCCCACTTCATGAAAGACATTGAGGTGCTGGAGTGAAGTCCAGAGAAGGGCAAAGGAACTGAGGAAGGGTCTGGAGGGTAAGTCCTATACAGAGCAGCTGAGGTAGTGGAGCTGTTTAGCCTGGAGAAAGAGGCTCAGAGGAGACCTTATCACTATCTGCAATTACCTGTAAGGAGGCTGTTGTGAGATGGGCGTTGGTCTCGTCCCCCAGGCAACTAGCAATAGGATGAGAGGACATAGCATCAAGTTGCATCAGGGGAGATTCAGGATGGTCATCAGGAGGAATTTCTTCATGTTGTTAAACATTGGAAGGGACTACCCAAGGAAGTGGTGGAGTCACCATCCCTGAAGGTCTTCAAGAAACAGCAGAACATGGCACTTCATGCCATGGTCTAGTTGACAAGGAAGTGGTTAGCCAAAGGTTGGACTCAACAATCTCAGAGGTCTTTTCCAGCCTAAATGATTCTCTGATTATGTGATCCCTGAACCTTTAGACCATTCTTCTATCTTACAACTACTGATCAAAACCTTGAGTTCATATTTGTATTTATAACAATAGAAAACAACAAACGACTCATGAATTTGGTCATCACATCCCAATTACCATTACATTTTCTCCTTCTTGCTGTTTTATCCAAACCACAGAAACAAGCAAGTTTTCCCCAGGGTCTGCAAGAGACAATGCGGCAAATGAGTTACCTATTAGCACAAATCTAGGTACAGGAATAGCAGTGGATGTGGCTGCAGGAGGTGGTGTAGTGACATTTGATGTGGATTCTGCACATTCAGTACAGTATATGGAGCATATGGTCTCAGAGTTACTCTGGAAGTCCGTTTAAGCTGTGATTCATTAAGACCAGTACTTCTTTTTACTAGGTCTATCCATGCTTTCTTTTCTACATTGTGAAGTCCTTTCATGCCAGGATTTAGCTCTTATGGAAACCTAATGCCTAGAAAGAGCACTCTGGGATTGTATGCAGGGAGGCTATAAATGCTGGGTCAGGACTTAAGAGTCACAGCTTAATTTAAATATAGATTTGAGCTTGGCCTTAGCTGCAGCAACACCACCTGGCAGAGAAATTACACTGGGATGATGAGACCTTGCACAGGGTGTTAGAAACTAGAATGCAAGCGCAAATGTCTAGAAAACCTCAGGGATGTTGGATGGATGTGTGAAAGCCAGAGCTGATGCACAAGAGGTGCCTCAACCGGAAAAATAACGAGGGCCAATGTTACACAGTGGGAATTTATTTTCTGTTCACTCCATTTTATAGCACTCAATCACCAGCCAGAATTCAAAGTTGACTACTGTGCCTCCAGACCTTACAAAGCAGATACATGCTGAGCTTTGCATGCATTACAATATCAGGTCTGAAATTCTTGTTCATCACAAGCAATGCACTAGTGCTCATGCTGAAGGGATGGTCTGCAGAGAATAGCACTGCCTGGGATGAACCAGGCAGGAAAGCGTCCTTGTGTGTCACCTGCCTGGGGCAAGAGGGCTGCACGGGCACAAACTGTACTGCAGCCTTAGACAAAGCCTCCTTTCTGTTTTGTTCCTTTCCAAACTTTGATTTTGCACAAATCTATACAGGCAGTGTTAGTCCTCACATGCACCAACAGTGCGGCAAGCAAAGGAATCTCAGTTATGACCAGGCATTCTGCTGGGGAAGAAGAAAATGAACAACTGTAGCTCCAAAAGCTGGGAGGACTGTGTTGAACAGATGGCTGCGGCAAACAGGAATTTCCAAACCTTAGTAAAACACCTTCCTTTTTATAACACAGATGGAATTACGGGGAATTTATTGTGCTTGGTAATTGATCAAGCTGTTTAAAATTGTAAGAGAAAACATCAGTCGCAATGTCAGTGAAAAACATTTACAAAAGTGCTGAGGAGTATGATTTTAATCCCATACAAAATTATGGTGAAAAAAAGGAAATTTCTATTGGATGCTTTCCACAGTAAACTTACTTTTCATTGGTATTAATGCATCCTGAATAGCTTCTGGTCTGATTGTATTTTGCAATAATGTGGAAAGGCACACCAGACCAATCATGCACTGTGCTTTGTCCAGGTAACTTTTCACATAGAAGGAGAAGAGGAAATTAATGCTGGAAAAATAACAGAAAAACTCTTGCTATTGATTTGACTTCCCCAATCATTTTAAACCCTCCACAGAACGTAGTAACAAATGAACAGTTCTAGGCTGGGAGATGGCTACATTTCACAAACAAGACCTAGTACTGCAAACCCTTAGAGGAGACAGAAATTTCTAAGGATAGTTTAAAATTCTGGTTTGCTTTCTTTTCTTTGGAGTGGGTGGTGGGGTGTAATTGAAGATTCAGCTGAGTTTTTGCAAACCTAATGCAGAACTAAATATAACCAGAGAGTAAATTTCAAAAAAAGGTTTTAGTCTGGCTTCCATTTTTGTTCTCTGAAGTCAGGAAATTAGATTTCCAGGACATCTACATATACCTTGGTTTGTTTAGCCTAGAAAAGAGGAGACCAAGGGAAGAACTCATTGCAATCTACAGCTTCCTCACGAGGGGAAGTAGAGGGGCAGGCACTGATCTTTACTCTGTGATAATCAGCTATAAGATCCAAGGGAACAATACGAAACTGTGTCAGGAAGGTTAGGGGAAGGTTTTTCACCCAGAGGTTATCTGGGCACTAGAACAGGCTCTCCAGGGACATGGTCACAGCACCAAATCTGACAGACCTCAAGAAGCTTTTCAAGAAGAGTTTGGACAATGCTCTAAGGCACATGGTGTGATTCTTGGGACTGCCCTGGGCCGGGCAAGGAGTTGAACTCAATCAGTGATCCTTGTGGGTCCCTTCCAACTCTGGGTACACTGTGATTCTATGATGATTCTAAACTACACCACAATATAGTAGAGAGATACATAAGCTTGCCTTGAACAAGATGCCCTGAGTACCAGAAATAGTAGGGCCATTGCAGCATGAAGTTTGCCCTCGATGGCTTGGCAGGTGCCTGCCCAGCTTGGCCTTCCTCACAGGCTGTGGGACAAACATACTCCTCTTCAGTCCCATCAGCCTCTTCCCCAAAAGCAGAGGCCAGTATGTGGGCATCAGTTCTTTCCGTACAAAGGTTCTTGGGAAAGGTTGCAATTACAGGATGCAAAAACACAGCAGTCAAGTTCTTTACTGCCAGGACTGTTTTGCCTAGCTCATATGAACCTTTGAATATTGATCAGCACCTCTGATTTTTTTTGTGGCGTTCATTTTAGAAACAGCATTGTTTAGCTCACTAAATTATGGGTTCTGCTCATTTTAATGATGCAGAAATCTCCATTTGCAAAGCAATTATGATTCGGATATCTCAAGCAAAGATGTAGAAAACACATAAAACAAAAGATATTCAGTTTTTCCAGGTTTCAATTCTTCTCATTTTATGCTTTGGATATGAAAAGAAAACTCGGAGGAGATGAGATTGGAAATGACGGTGCTCTTTCGAATTACAAATTACATTCTGTTACAGCACAGGGATACCAGGGAGACATTATCAGCAGGGCGTCTATAATTTGTTGACATGTACAACAACTTGGAATTATGTACATTTTAATACGGATACTCACTTTAATCACAGTATGCTATCAAAGATTTTCATGATGGGATCTGACCTCTTCTTTGTGAGAATTCTCTGTTCCCTAGTGCCAAAATGGCTTGTAAACACTTTTAGTTGCCCTCTGGAGTGGAGCTGATGATTCTGCACAATGGTGAATGGAAGGTCTATGTAAAGTCATGCAGCCCTGCAGCTCTTTGACTCCAGTCACCTCTTTCCCTTAAATTTATTTCTTCACCTATTTGTGCACAGTTTCTGTTTTTCTTTATTCCCTACTTGCAAAGGTTTTCCTGTGGGGAAACAACTGAATAGGAAAAAAATCTCTTTCATAATAACTCTTAGAACCTCCCTCTATAATGCAAAGAGTGACCACTTTAAATCCCTGGGACAAAGGACAAAGTTTATCAGGTGAAACCATAGGTGTTTCTCTTATTATTTAAATTATTACTCTTGTAACAGAAGTTGAGAAATAAGGATGTGCAAAGCTGTATCTCAGATTTAGCCTTTTGATTAATGTACATCTGCAGGGAGCTTTTGGTTTCTGCTCTCTGTGGTTGTTTCATATTTTCACACACCACATTCAGCATTAAAGCTAATATTGATAGAGTACACAGTGACCTATTTGATAATTTCATATGATTTATCTTCTGCACTTGTATTGTGATATCCATTAAAATGTGCATTTAGACCAGGACTGTCCAGGCAGTGAGCACTGTGAGTGTACCAACTCTGCTCCAGGAAGAGACAAAGATTCAGAAAGTCTATTGTGTGATGGGACCAGCTGTCAGTGATGTGGACCTGAGGTGGCAACCCACAGTAAATGGAGGTGGTAAAACACACTACCAGTCCACATATCTGGCATGGGTATGAATGGCAACAAAATCAGCAGGGAAAAGCCAAGCAAAAAAAATTGTCTCAAGATCATCTCTCAGTGAGATAATTTTCTTAAAAGTAGGTAAGACAACAAATGGGGAAATCTACTGGAGGCAGCAAAGATCCCTGGCTCAGCTATCTGAGTTTGGCTCAATGTAAACCAACCTTCATCATATTCCCTCAGTGTGGCAGAAGAGTCTGAAGACAAAGAGATGAAATCTGAGTGTTCCTAAACTACTTGAAATGTGGAATTGCTTTAGAGCACATTTCTAAAGAAAGCTGTGGGAGGAAAACAATGGCCTTTATAACATGGTCTTCTTTTTCTCAAACTATGGCAATAGTCAACTTGATTTGCCTTGCTAGATTTCTGAGGGACCCTGAGTCAGTGACACCCACATCTACTGTTATCTTGGGCAATTAGGCAAAGTTTGGGTCTGGAGAAACCTGGATTTCTGTGTCCTGTCCTTGGGGCTGGCTGGCGAGCAGGGCTGAGATGTGGGTGCTGGGAGGGATGGCAGAACCTACAACTGGATGCCAGGAGCCACATTGTAGTGGTCCAACACCTTGCAGTAAACTTCAGAGCTTCAGCAGGTAAAAGCAGAAGCCAAAAAATTATCACATGCCTCAAGAAAGCAGAAGCCAAGATTAAAGATACTGCCAGTGCCCTCAGTCCATGTAACAGCAGAGAATTTTTGAAGTTAAAACAGAGATGGGCATTTCACCTTTCTCCTGAGTGGCAAGGAAACCATAAAACAACTGGAGTTACCCTTGGGCCATCTCTAGGTTTCAAAACTAAAGGCAGCAAATCTGTGATACCAATGCTCATCAAGCTGCCCGCATGTTGGTCTGCCCAGAAGCTGTCTTGTTTAGCTCTCTTTACTTTGCACGTCAGAAACAGCTGGTAGGGCTGTCCTGCAGAGATCAGGAGCAAGACCTTACTCCACATTAAAGTGCCCCAAGTGAGGATGTGACACCTACTATGAGCATACACATATGCCAGACTGTGGCTACCCAGGTAAAGTGCAAATTTACCACATGCACCTGCACCTGCACCTGCTCAGTCTCTCCAGATGTAAGAACTCGGGGGTGGAGACACACAGAGGCACAGTCTATCCCCAACCTGCTCCCCATGGTTTTCCTCCTTCCAGAGGCATGCTGCATTTGTGTCCCTTGCTGCATTAGATCTCTCCAGGTGCCAGAAGTAAAGCAGGAATTGCTACTGCCTGCACACTGCATGACATTGCTGGCTAGCATCCTCTCGACCTTCTGTTGCGTGACAGTGGGTAAAGTGATGCAATTGTCTGCAGTGCAGAGGAATTTGAAATATCAGCCCAGTTCTAGTCTGTAAACACATCCATCTTAGTGCTGTTGTCACTCGCACGGTTAAAAGGGGGAAAATGGAGACAAAAAGAATGTCCATAGAACACCAACTTGAAGAAAGGGGAAAAAAAGAAGGTCAAAAAATAGTTTTATGAATGGACTTGTATCCAGGCCAAGGAATACATACACTGAGAAGTGCTTTGACTTATTCCTGTTCAATTCCCATTTTGATGCACATTTTCTTCACTGAAGAAGGGCATGACTGGTTTACATCACGTGCACACTGCCACGGTGCCAGCAGTGACAGGAAGGTTGTTACACAAACACTTTACCTTGCCATCTCTCCTTTGACTTTCTCAAGTGGGATCTGGACAGGGACAGGAAGGGGACTCTGAAAAACATTAGGTTTATGTCTCCATTCTCGTCATACTAGTTTCCAGTTCCTTGTACCCCTGAAATAACTCTAGCCCAAGATGAAAAGGTAAAACTGACACAGCAAATGACGAAATTATAACTTTGCAGCCACTGAAAGCTGCTTCTCAGTCACATTTAGGCATCATAATGTGCCTTTCCCAGACTTGTCAGTAGTAATTAAAAATGGCATACCCAGCAACATCTCAGCAGTGAGGAAAGTGCAAAGAATTGTGCATTGCTTAGGAAAACCTTCAACTCTGCTGTCCAGAGAAATGCTGAGCCTTCCTTTGGAGAGGCTTAGCAAAAGGTAAGTTCTCATTGTGGGCTCTCCTGCCTACCTGGATATTAACAGCAATGGATAAGGTCTGCTCCTTCCTGTGTGAGATTCAGTAAAAACTGGAAGCAATACTGTCAAAAAGTTCCACAGGCAAAACTTGACCGGACAGTGAAGAAGTGACAATCTTTGTTACAAAACTTTGGCTTCATTCCCATACAGCTGCTGAATACTTTTCTTTCCAGCTATAAAATGTAAGGTTCTAGTTTTACTAGCTGGAAAATGCCATCGGGTTTTATCCAGAGATTTTGCTTGCAGTTTTGCCTTGTTAAAAGTTTGATTTGTTTTCCACGTCAGGAGACCTTGTTCTAATGCAGATTTAAAGAGCAGCTAGGCTGTCAGCAGTATTCAAAACTGTTTTCCTAACTTGACATGTACTAGAAGGACTGACTTCTCTATCCCCTTCCCACTGCCTAGGGCAACTCTACTGCTTGGGTTAGAACAGGAGCAGGCTATGGTAACCTTAAAGTGAATGCACAAGTTCTCAACCTACTCCACTTGCAACATCATACAAGCAATATATTGTGAGCCTCTTTTACTAATTGACTCTAACTCTGGAAGACATCCAGTCATTTTAAAAAAGAGCATTTCATGGCTTTTGCTTTTAAAGAACTGCAAATGGCCTGGATGCCCAGAAGAACAGATGCTAAGACTCATCAGTAGCTTGAAAGCAAGGAGCTACAACTGGCAGGCAGAGCTGTGAGAAGTTAACACAATGGAAAAAACAACACATTTTCCATGTAAAACCTCTCTGTTAAGCAGAACATGGCTGCATTGATTTTTTAAGCATGAAATAGTCTTCAATTCTTATTCCATCTCCCAGCAAAGAGGAAATATATGCAGGCCAAATGCTGGGAAGATGGAGGGCATGGAACTGGTGACTTTCTGTCTGGTTGCAAGGAGGCCTTCACACCCTGGGTGATCAGAGATACTGTGTTGAATACACACTGTTGAACATCTTATCTGGCAGGTACAGGCTGTGGGACTGATGTAAGACTGGTTGAAGCGAGCGTGTTGGTGCCAACATGCAGAGCCATCTATTTGCACATCGCAATTATCGTTGGTACAGCATATGTGATCTGTCCTGCCTTCCCCTCCACACCCCAAGGTACATAAAACTACTCTTATAAGCTGAAATGCATCTGAAAGTATTGCCTTGTATGGCCCAGCCAGTAACACTGTCCAGCTGATGTGACTGGAGGAAGTCACTTGAGGGACAGTTTCCATTCGGGAAAGAACCAGATACACAAATGGAGGCCAGCTGACATGACCTCACCATGCATCCCTCGGAATGTGTGGCAACCCCATTTCCCAAAGAGGCAGGGGCAGCAGAAGTGCCTTCCAACTCAGCTGTTCTCAAACCTGCTAGCACAGCAGCATGTCAAACCCAAGCTGCCATCCACATTGGGCTACAAATCCTCCTGGCTTTGCCTTTTCAACATACCCACTCAGCCTGTCACCAGAGAAAATCCCTGCCTGTTTGCCGAGGCGTCCTGCAGTGTGGCTTGCACCAGCCTAAACCTCCTATTTTCCTTAGACGAAAGGGTTTGACAGCTCTTCAGTCTGATGGCTCACTCTCCCATGGCTTTAATGAAGCCTGTAATTGCCTTGGACTACAGTCGTAAATTTTGGATTGTAGAAGTTGCCAGTAATTGGTTAGGAAAAGAAAGGGTCTTTATGTTGCCTGTCAAGTTGACCTCCCTTTCTCAGACACCCCTTCTTCTCCCACGGTGTCTCAACTGTAACTTTCTTCTACTTCTCTCCTTATTATCTCCAGGCACCTCCTTGTCCTCCCACAGAGGTCCACATGGCTTTCTGTTCCCCTGCCTCCCCATAATGTCAAATTTCCCTTACTCCCTTTCCCAGTGGTACCAGACAGCATCTCCCTTCCTGCCTGGTCCACTCGCCTCCCAGCACAGCCCCAGCCCAGGGCACGCAGCAGCATTGGGGTGCTGGTTGTACCAAGACCAGCGGCCCTGCCTGCAGAGCCAGGTCAGCCAAATGGGAGAGATGTCAGTCTGAGTACAATTTCAAATTGCTTTCATTTTTCAATCTGACTGAATTACACAGGCACCACTCCACAGTGGAGAAGACTCATGCTGTTTAGCGAGCAACAGCCTGAGGAAGGCCAGGAGCCTTTCCAAGTGCAGAAAACAGTTACAGCTCAGTGAAGCTGGCTACTGAGGCTCAGCACAGTACCGCACAGGTACTTCGAGTCAGAGAAGTGATTAAGAGCTCTGCTGTGTCAGACCCTCAAACTGTGCCACTTTGTGACAGCAAAGAAAGATGTCTCAGCAAAATGGGGCTAACTTTCCTTTACAAAAGTTGTGACATTTTGGATGCAGCCTCAGAGAAAAGCTGCCTACTATGAGGGCATATATGACTGCCTATTGATATCAATGTCTTTATACATCAAGGACATTCCATCATGGGATTTTCTTGCCTTGAGATAAACTTTATAAATGAGAACTCCTCACAGTAAAGATAAGTTTTGATTCTGCTTGAAGAAGGTTACCAGAGCAAAAAAGGTAATTTCACATGCAAGGCCAACTGCCAAGGCCAACTGCTTTACTTTTGCTCTGGGCTGGCAAAATGCAGCAGCTCTGTGTCAAGTTCAGGGGTGCCTTGCATCTAAAGCCATGAGGAGAATAGCTGGGGCAGTGCTGAGTCACAGGGTGATAGGCAGGGTGGTCTGCTCTGCTGTCAGAGCCTGCAGAGCACCCACAGCTTTCATGGTGGGCTAGTGGGCTGCTGGTCTTGTTGCTGGTTTTTGTCTGGGAAGTTCTGGTTTCTGCTTCTTTCCCAGCGTGGTAGTGTTGTATTTTGCTGGGTGTCACAATGTTTTAAGGGATTCTTCAGATTTCTTTGTTAAATCAGGGCCTGACAATCTCAGTGCTGAGACCTATTGATGATTAGTTGGCTTGAGCACACTGAGCTCAACTATCACGATTGCAAATGCACTGAGAGGTTACTCCTTGGCAGAGGTCTGCAGAGACCTCCAACACATCTACCAGGCTAAATTAGGCTTGCACAGGTGCCTAATTTTTACTTTTTGTTCTGGGCCTTTTGTATAGTAAGAGTATAATGGAAATATCCCTGTGGGGTCCAAGCCCCAGGCAAGCTTTCTGCACTATAAGCTCCAACACTTTCAGAGCAAGTGGTTCCATGGAGGCTTGAGATGAAAGGGACTGGCTGAGCTGCCAGGTGCAGAGCTAATGCTGCGCAAGCCCCCAGGACTTCAAAGAACAGAGATTAAACTGGGAGTCAGGGAGAAAGAGGGAGTGTGGAAAAGGGACTTAACCAGCTGTGTCACTTGGCAGTGTATTTCATGGGCAGCATCACGCACAAGGCCAGCAGTACAAGGCAGACAGGATTTTGCTCCTGCCTCATGCAGAACTTGTGTGAGTGATGGAGTGGCTGTAGATGGGGTGTCCCATTCGTCCCCTAAGGCTTACAAGGATCTGCAGGCTGGTGCCTCAGTATGGTGGTGCCAGCCATCCTGCAGACCAGGAACAGAGCACACTTCTGGTAACAAGGCCTTTCCATAGCTGCACTGTTCCACTTGGATGGCTAAAGGCAAACCATACATCCACATGTTAAAACCATGGGTGTGCTCTTTGCGTGCATAGCAGTGGCACTGCGGGCTGGGGCTACTCCATACAAGGTGTAGTTGTAACAAACCCCTGGGCCCTGGTTTCACCAGCAAGCAGGGTTTTTTGCAGTTCTCCATCTGAACAGCTGCCTTGTTAATATTCACAGTAAAACAGAGATGGGGACATACTCTGAGGTGCAGCAGAATGTTGCCTTCTGTTTCAGTTTGCTTGTTGCTGAGGTGCTCTGTGGCAGGGGCGCACAGGGAAGCAAAACCAGCCACAGTGAGTCTGCCAGTGGGTGCTGAGCTGTGGATGATGCTGAAATCCAGTTCAGTGAGATGCTCTGCACCTCCATGTGCCGTGACCAGGCAACACTTCAGAGCTCTGAAGGCACGCACTGCTCCTCCAGCATTATTGCATGGGTGTTATAGGAGATGGTTTTTCCTTCTGGTTTTAATTTGCTAACAGATATATTGTTACCTGTCAGCAAAACTTGTTTTGGATATCGCTTGAGTGACTAGTTTTGTCTGCTGTTGACAGTCATTTATCACGAAGTGTTGTTTAAGCAACCTGTTGCAGCACTCACATACGCTCTTTCAGTGCTGGATAACTACATGGCCTTCAGTGGCAGTATCAGAGTTGGATCTTTGGTTTCTGAGATAAATCCATATGTGGATATGTCTGTTTAACCTGATTTCCTCTCCATATAGCTGGTACATAAAGAGCACTTTCTGGGCTCCATCTTGTCCTGTTAGCAGATTCATTGCTCTCAGTTCTGGAGAGCACAATTGGATTCAATTTATTTTCCAAATGGCCCGCAGTGGAGTAATATGACTTCTTCCAGTTCTTCTCCTAAGGATATTTTTTGGACACATTCAATAATGGACCTGTAGTTATCCCAGCAAGACACCAATGGATCAAAGATATAGGGCTTGGATTTCTCACTGACAAAGTATGCTTGTTTTTGCAGAGGTGTTTCAGCATGGAGACAATATCTAGCCCTTAACACTGAGGAGCAGCTGGTTTCTGGATGAGCCTCACTTTTTCCTGTATGCTGTATTCTCATAGCTCACAAGCAGACAGGAAAGTTTGGACTCCAGGAGTGGAATATTTTGCTCTGAGAAGTGGATTACTGGAGACGCATGACATTGGACATCAATATGCAAAGGGTAAAACATTAATTTTTGTTTTAAAAATATGCTGCTAGAAATTGCTCTCCTAGCAACAAAGCGCCTTTGTCTGCCAAGTGCTGAAACTTAACAACACCGTATTTGAACTAATTTCATCTGTTTCAGTTCAAGAAAAGAGTTGCTAAATGAATCAACAGCAATCAATGTACCAGTTTCAGAGATTGAATAAAAAGTATATTATTATTGCCATGTAACTTGTCATCTCTTTGAAAAACGGAAATATAGAGATTGTCCCAAAGCTTCTGGATCACAGAGAAAAAACATTTGAAGGAGAGGAAAGACCGGTATGAAGTGTTACTAACTTTATCTGTTCATTGATACACAGTTGGACTTCTTCATCATGGCTAGGCTGCGCGAACGAAGATTTGGGAAGGGCTCTGCCCACGCTTGCTGCAAGCGCACTGATGGCTGAAGTGGCCGATGCGAGATAGGCAAGGCCGGTTGCAAAAGGCACAGCAGAAAGTCTCCATAGGCGGTGTTGGTGAGGCACGGTTCTTTCTGCGTTGTCTTTTCTCCTCAAGACTGATTCTGCGTGTGTTCTCAAAGGAAACAGCAGCGTTTTTGGATGGTGTGTCTCCATGCCTCCCGATTGGAGGCCACAGTTAGATTTAATGCAGTTATAAACTTCCATTTTTAGGTATTTCCCCAAAGTCTTGGCTAATGTAAGCAGAAGACGCTGTATGGCTAGATGCACAGAATAAATGTTTTCCTCCTCTATATACTTTTTTTTTTTTTTTAATAACTTCGGTTCTCTGCTGGCTACACATACTTTCCTCAAGGAGAAGGCTTCTAAACCCTCCAGAAGTGACCACTGCAACTAGTTTCAGCTGTGGGCAAAGGTACATTGCCTACCTCAGTGGGAACCCAATTTCAATTGCGAATTTCATCTACCAGCAAGCAGCTTCCTTTTCTTGCTCTGTGGTGGCTGGTGTCCCTTCTTAAATTGCAACACATGCTGCTCTGAAAATAAATGGGGATTGCATAGGAAGTCACTTAGTTGTGCCAGTTTTTATACTGACCTGGTACCCTCTAAAGCCTTGGGTACATCTTTTAATGATTCTGTTCATATTTCCTGTTTGCTGGATGGTTTCTGATCTAACAAGGAATATGCTGGAAGAAGTTTTGAGGAGAAGTGTCAAGCCTCAAGATAGACCCATTGAGGCTAACAAGGGTCTATTCTACCCAGCTGCAGGTTTTTCTCCCTGGGGTAAACCTGTGGGACCAGAGACACATTTGTTGAGGAAGGTCTTGCAAATTCTATATCATGAGGGCGGTGAGGCACCAGAATAGGCTGCACAGAGAGGCTGTGGATGTCCCATCCCTGGAAGTGTTCAAGGCCAGGTTGGATGGGGCTTTGAGCAGCCGGTCTAGTCTAAGGTGTCCTTGCCCATGGCAGGGGAGTTGAAACTAGATGATCTTATAGTTCCTTCCAACACAAACCTTTGTATGTTTGGGATACAACAAAAAGCGCCTTCAGCTGTAGCACACCTCATGCCTGGGCAGCCCTGTGTCAGCTCCACATGCTCAGATAAGAGAGGCAGGAAGTGTCTGCGCTCTTGCAGAGCTGGGAGAAGGAGTGTGTGCCTGTGGCATCTCCAGAGGAACAAATTTCACTCATGGTCTCAATTATAAACTTGTGTAGTTATTGTTGTTTGTTTCATTTTAAAATTCAGATTACAGGGTGATATTAAGAAGCATCAGGAAATTATTACAAGCTTAAAAGCCTTGTTTGAAATTGTCAGTCTGGCACGAGCAGGTTCAAATATTGCTCCTTCCCTCTTTCCTGTCATTGCCCTTCAGTAAGAAGTGAATGTTTTTGCGTACAGCTGAGTGCATGTTCATTTGGTGTGACTGGCCTCATGTAAGCAGTAAAACAAGGCGCTAGAATCAACACAAAACCCTATTCTCTTGTCTTCTCTAAAATTTACTTAAGAACTATTTGCTAAAATAACAAAAGTCAGAGGTCAGGGAATGATTTTCAAATGTTCACAAATTAAATACAGTGAAGGTCTTTAAAAATCCAATTGTTGAGAAGTGTCTTTTTCCATAGAAAGACATGGTTTGGGATTATTTATTTATTTATATTTAGTACTGACATTTAGAGTTATACACAGCTGAAAATGTCAAGAGTTTTAGGACTTTGTGACCTAATGTTGGTCATGACAGAACCAATAAACACATCTGACCCAGCAGAAGCAGACTGCAACTGGCATAATAAAATAACCACTTTTATTCTCATTCCAGACGAAGCTCAGTTTAGCCATTTTGTTAGCTGTGCCTTCCATCATATGGGCACTAATGACTCAAAAAGAATATTTGCAGAGAAGTAAAGCAAGCAGCTGGGCACAGGGAAATTGATTCCTATGTTCTCCAGAGAGTTCAACACATGCACGCTGCACAGTCTCAAAGACTATACAATCAAAATGCACAGCCTTTCCTCCAGCCTCTGTTAGACAGTTTTGGTGCAGTAGTTTGCCATAGAATAATCCACCTGAGCAAGGCTCCCAGCGGGGCTGGCTTGGATGGTGCCTTGCCATGTAAGGCACAGGGAGTGATTTCCTGCCTGGGTGTTTCCAGTCTGCCACATGAAGGTTATAGCACCCAGACAACTGCAGCACAGCAGTGTCACCACTTGTGTTGTTGGTAATAGGTAGTCACTTCTCCTGTGTGGAGTGGGGACATGGCCATTAACCAGTATTTGAGAAAAAGAGAAGAATTAGAATAATTACAGAGACCATGCTTTGAAAAGAAAATACCCACAAATCATGAGTATGTTGCAATGCTGAAGACTCAGGTCCCTCTTTTCTGTGTACTAACACAAAATGGCAAGGTTCATTGGCAGTGTCCACAGCAAGTAGCCTTAATGACAAAAGCACCATCATCAATCCTCTTGGTACACAAAGCAGCTGCAGAGATGTCTGTTCCTTTTGCAGACAAAGGTCAAATTATTTTGTGTAAGGATAGGAGTACAGTCATGTACTAGCATAGGAACGATCTATGCAATGAAGCATCGAACTTCTGAGTTTGCTCAGTGAGCACTGACTGCAGGACACCTGGGTTTATAGGAACCTGATTACACTGATTTCCACAAGTAGAACTGTGTTTTGTTTCTGCTCTGACATCCAAAAGCTCTTCTGTAATTTTCTGAAATGCAACAGACTGACCATTTTTGTTCTCTCACATTTCAAGTAGCTTAGAGAAAGTATTGTCAGGAGAGCTGGTTCAAATTACTGTAAATCTTTCTGCCACGGCTTATTACACAACCAATGTATTAAGCATATGATAAGAACAGAGATAAAATTAGTTAAAGGAACCTAATCTAAATTTATTCCTAGAATAAAGTGCTTAGTTTAGGTTCATCTCAAGTGCAGAAATAGAGATGGGCTGTATCTCACTTTCAATGGTGACAGCTTGTCATGACCTACAGTCAGGAGAGCATTGTTCAGCTGTCAATGTGTTCCAGGCACAGCACACAGCACCACACAGGTGGGATGCAGAGTGCTTCCAACAAAACATTCCAGCTCTCTGAGCTGGAAAACAACTCTTCCGGATATCAGAAGGCCCTTGAGGCTAGATCCAAAGGGGATTTAAGCAGAGTCACACATGGGCTAAAAAACTACGCAGGATCACATGTTCCTATTAAGGAGTATTTAATTTTTGTAAGCAATGGGACCTCTTCTGAGTACCGGCCTGCACTATTGACCTGATAACTGTCTTATTCCTCCAGCACTTCTCAGATTTTAGGCTCCTGAAATAAAAATTCAGGTCTTCCCCAAACCTATTTCCTACTTTTTCTTGGAGTTTTAAAAGCTGTTTCTAAGGAATAATTCTTTCTTTGTTTTTTTCTCGCTTTATATCATCGCATAGGGATTAACTCCGGTGTCCGTTAAGTTCCCCTTTCTAAGTCATTTTATAGTCGACATGCAAAACCTCATACCAGCTGAGTTAACAGAGTGCACGTTTTTTCTCTCATGGGGCAGCTCCCAGCAGGTTATAGGCAAGTATTTGTGTTTCACAGTATGAAGGCTTCATAGGCATCCTTTTAATTGAGCACTGGTACTCGGCAGAGATCATTCAAGGCTTCACATTTTTGGCTGTGTGGCATCGCAGACATAAATTTTTCATTTACTCCCATCTGTTTCCATGATTGTTTTTTCTGGAAAAGTGATGGGGGCTTTAATGAAGCCTGTGAAAGGTCAGAAAACAACCTCTCTAATTGAATGCACTCTTGGGAATTCACTTGGAAATAATACTCCTCATTTTTCTGTCTCCGTTTCTGGCTGCCAGTGTTGAACCACAGAATTAATATCAGTCTGCTAAAGTAGGCTGGCTTGTGTGTTGGGTCCAGACACAGCTATCTCTCTCTAAACTCTGCCATTTGCTGATACAAGAGGAATAATGGAGGAGACGTGTGCAGCTGAAGTGGAGTATAAAAATGTGCAGAAGATGGCTTAGCTGGATATGAGAAATGCCTTCCTTTGGGTAATAAACCCCTGCAGTCCATATGCAAGGACCACAGAGTGAAAGGAAAGGGCAGATGATGATTAGTTCAAAAGAACTGAGTAATTAGCAGCTCCCCCATATTTTAGCTTACAGTGAATGGAAGATTGCCAAATCCCACAGGATCCCCTGCAAACCATCCCTTCACTATCACTGGTGCTCCTCCAGCCAGTGACAGCTACTGAATGGCCTTCCCCTAACTCCACCCTCAGTGGTGAGTTGAGATCCAGACATGAGAATTTTTTGTCATCTGCTGACAAGTCCCTTGAGACACCCAGTCACCCGTCGGCACAGCCATGGAGATGCCATCCTCTTTAAATTTCAAGCTGGCAGACCAGGAAAGAATTGTCATCAAATTTTAGGATTCTGCCAAGCTTTTTATCAAATTGAAAACTTAGATCTTAATGAATGAACAAGTACCTTTAGATACCAAAATGGATTGCATAGTTTTTGAGACATTCATGTTCTAAAAAACACTTAGAAGTGAGATTGGGCTGATGCATTTTCCTTCAGTCAGCTTGCTGTCATTTTTTAAAAGCCTCTTGAGAATCTTGCTGTTGTAGGAAAACAGGGAAGGGCTAATACTAAATGAGTGCCAGATCCATAAAGGTCCACAACACATATACAGCTTTTAATTGTAAGAATACAGGAAATTTTATTTCTAAAGGCTGCTTTTTTGTTCTATAAAATTAACCAAATACTTGAAAATGGACTTCACAACCTATTTTGTGCTTCTGTAATGACTTAGTTCTATGGGTTTTTATACTCTGCCACTCATAGCACCATGGGAATGGTTTGCCATTAAAAGTCGTAAAATGACAGCAATCTGAATGAATCTCTTTTGAAACAGTTATCACTGGTATTGAGACAGGCAGACTTTTCCTCATCAGGAAATAAAGGAAATCTTACTTTCTACGGTGAGGTTAAAGCCATGCTGTCCTGCATGGCAGAGCTCTTGCCACTCCCCAGGTCACAAGTCGCCAAAAACGTACAGTTCACAGGATTTCCCATTTGAGGAGGCTGACAGTCCAACGCAGAAACACCGTTCCTTCATAGTGTGATACAGCACTTGAAAGCTACTCAACCAGGCACCCCACTGCATATAGAGAATCCTGCTACTTGCAGGAATTGTTTTTGGCAAACTAGTTCCCGGCTCCCACAGCTGGTGTGGGCTGGGGTATCCCATCAGGTGTCTCTGGAGAACCAGCACTCACCACTGTATCCTGCACTTGGGCTCTGCTCATGCAAATGTTCCAGGAGGATTTTATCAAGATTAAATTGGAGTAATTCATTACTCACTGACAAAGGAAAGAAGGACAAGTGAGACTCTGGACTCTAGTTATGGAGAACAGCAGTCACCTGATTGCAGCCAAGTGGCCAAGGCTCCCCTGCGCATTTTTTCTGTTCTGCGTCTGCCACCACCGCAGGGATAGGACAGGAGGGAAGGGGATGTAACAGAAGTGGGAATCATCACTTGCCATTCCTTCTCCCTCCTTTTTTCTCCCCTGTGACAGGCATGATAAGGCCTCATGGCTCCAGACCTGTTCCTCCATCTTGTGGCAGCCACTTTGAATTTTCTTCCACTGCTAGGAAGCCCAGCACAAGGTTTGGCATGAATACCTTAGCCAGCAAAAATGTTGCCTAAGCTGAGTTTCTCCAGTTCTACAGTTGTCTTGAAAGGAACAATTGGGCCTGTAAAATGTCCACTTTTGTTCATTTCTCTTGAAATGTCAACTAGAAGTACCTAGAGCCATGTACACACATGAACAGGCCTGTGAAGAATTTCTAAATTAATACAATCATACTTTAGTAACAGAAGGTTTTCTCTTTGACCAAAGCACAGATGCTGCATGATTTGGTTTGGGAGAGATGGCAAATGTTGTCTTTTTTTCAATAAAACCCAGCTGTAGGTTTTATGATGCAGTCAATAGCTCTGCAACTTCAAGAGACACATGTCCTTGCTGCAACAGCTTCTCCCTTTAAGTTAACCATTGGAATGTGGGACTGGTTTAGCCCTGGGAGATCAGGCCTGACAGATGTCCATCACATCCGCTCTTCAGAGCTTCCAATAGACAAGGGTCCACCATCTCTGAATCATAATCTTCTTTCATATTCATCCAAAATCTGTTTTGCCACAAATTAAGTGGATTCCTTCTTGTCCTTTGCTTTAAGTTATATAGGGAAATTTGTGAAAGAGGCAAGTGCTACAAGGCAGAAGTGAAAAACAGATATAAAGAGGAATACAGTGAACCAGGCAAGAATGTTACAGAGAAAGGTCAAATAGCTATACATGATCAAAAATAAAAACGAGTCAATAATGCAATTTTGGTATTGTTGCTCCATTTTATTAAAATAATTTTAGATTTGGTGTCTGCTCTCATCTGTTCTGTGAATAAATTTTACAGTAGTTGTCTCTATGCCCAGGTCCAAATAGTAAATAGGAAAAGATATGGATCTGATCTTTGCGCTTTCTTTTTGAAGATATCTGTTGGTGTGGACAGTATGATATACAGACTACTGCTTCTTGCACGTAGTTATACATGCAACCACGTAGTGGTTCCACAGAGACTATTTTATTTTTTTTTTCATAAAAGAAAATCGGAGCGGTGAGTGTAAAAAAGCAAGACAATTTTGCTTGTTTCCCCTTTATTCTCCAGGCGGCTTATCCCTTCAGAGCAAAAACTAGATTGGTCTGAGGCAGTTGGTTCTTGACAAGGTCATGGTGATGTTTTTTTAATTTCATCGTTCTCTTTCAATCCTTATTAATTGTTTTGTTAACAGCTGTGGTGCCATGGACATCATGCTGATGTCTGAGTCATTAATAGAGCATATGATTGTCTGTTTCCTACTGCTCTCTTTTGATGAAGGGGTCTGGGTCCTCTGGGGCTAAGACAACAGATGGTGGTGAAACACCTGCCAGAAGAGCAGGAGGGGATGGAATTATGCATGTGGTGGTATCCAGCACCAGAAATTAATAAAATCCAGAGCCTGACTGTTCTTTAATTCGACAGAGAGCCACAACTTAGATGCAGATCAGAGAGGATGTTAACACATTCTTGTGTGACATCCCAGGCTTACTGCAAGTGTCCTTCCAAACCGGGGAGTTCTCTCCGGAAGGATGCTGTTTGGGGCAGTGTTTCTCAGTAATACAATTTTTGCTGCCACAGTTGACATGTTCTCTGAGTCACTCAGGTACAGTGCACTTACTCTGCTCCCCACAGAAACCACTGCACTGTACATCCTGATCTGTGGGGAAGGCTCAGCATGCTTATGGCCCCCACACTGAGAAAGAAGGCGAGGAGTATCAGGGCTGAGTCTGGGCTGCTGGCCTCTGCCTGCTCATTCCAACCAGGCTGTCATTCTAAGGCAGGTTGTTCCTCAGGTAACTTTCCCTTCCTGTCCTGCTCGGGTCCTGGAGGAGCTAGCAGTAGAGTGGAGGGATGACTCCTGTCACAGGAACTACTGAACCTGTGCGAATGGGGCTGTGAGAGCACGTCTTGCTGCCCAGGTCCTGCCTGTGCCCTTCTCTTAGACCAAGGAGAGCAGAAACAGTAAATACCAGGTTTGCATATGCCCCTTGAAATGACCCCTTGGAGGCACTCTAGACTGGAAGGGACTGCTCTCTCACTCCAGTCAGCACAAGAAGTGAGCAATCTGTAACACTATTTTTTTATGCCATGCAACGAAATCTGTCTTGATCCTCACAACTTCTCTGCTTTTGTGCTCTTAACGGGCTCCCTGCCATGAGTGGTTTGGACTCCCAAAGGCTTATAGGTGGAAAATACTCTGTCACTTGCTGTTTGCTGAGCCTGAACAGCAGAGTGGAGTTGAATGACTGGCTTTCAGACTGCCAGCACCTTGGCAAAGCTCTCAGAGGATAAAGAACAGAAACTTTTAATAACTGAAATCCAGACTTTTCAAAATGACTCAGAAGCAACTGCCCTCATAGGTGTGGAGGGAATGAGAAAGGGGACCTAAAACAAAACCAAAACAAAAAAAGATGTCTCTAGGGTAGGTGTCACGTTCTGCTACTGTGGGCTTCTGGAGACATGCCTCTGCAAAGGTTCCCAAGATTTGCGAGATTTATGCATCCTCCAATGTAAATGCGACTGATTCAATGTCTCAGTGAGAGGAATACTAAAATGAAGAGAATTTTCAAAATAAAATTGTTAATCTTTCAAACAGTTACTAACATTCGCTCCTATTTACTTAGTCACCAATAAGTTGGAGGTCCAGTTGATACTTGGAGATTTTTAAAAGCATTGCCCTGGAAGTGTTGCAATACCTTTGCCCTCAGATGCTAATATCAGCATATAATAACAAGACCAGTTGTCAAGGTACAGAGCCCCCTGAGGTGGAAGACAGGGAGGAGAATGAGGCCCCCACAATCCAGGGGGGAATAGTCAGCAAACTGCTATGCAACTTAGACCAGTACAAATCAACGGGGCTGGATAGGATTTACCCAAGAGTACTGAGGGAGTTGGCAGAAGAGCTCATTAAGCAACTTCCAATAACTTACCAGCAATTCTCGTCAACTGTGGAGGTCCCAGCTGAGTGGAAGTTGACAAATATGATGCCCATCTGTAAGATGGAACTGGAAGGAGGATCCAGAGAACTACAGGACTGTCAGCCTGACCTCGGTGCTGGGTAAGGTCATGGATCAGATCACCTCAAGTGCCATCATGCAACGAGTACAGGACAACCAAGGGATTAGGCCCAGCCAGCACCAGGGTTTGTGAAAGGCAGGTCCTGTTTTACCAACCTGATTTCCTTTTATGACCAGGTGACCTGCCTAGTGGATGAGGGTAAGGATGTTACTATTGTCTACCTGGACTTTGGTAAAGCATTTGATGCCATTTCCTACAATATTCTCCTGGGGCAACTGGCTTTCTGTGGTATGGGTGGATGTACTCTTTTCTGGGTAAAAAAGTGACTGCATGGCCGGGCCCAGAGAGTGGTGGGGAATAAATTTACATGCAGTTTTTGGCCAGTCACTGGTAGGGTTCCCCAAGGCTCAGTATTGGAGCCAGCCCTGTTTGACATCTTCACTGATGACCTGGATGAGGTGATCAAGTGCACCCTAAGAGAGTTCACAGGCAACACCAGGTTTAATGGGACTGTTGACCTTCTGGAGGGTAGGAAGACTCTTCAAAGGAATTTGGACAGGCTGGATTGCTGGGCCCAAGTCAATTGTATGAAGTTCAACAAGGCCAAGTGCAGGGTCCTGCCCTTGCATCATAACACCATGCGGTGCTACTGGCTGGGGGATGAGCGGCTGGAAAGTTTCCTCTGGGAAAAGTATCTGGAGGTCCTGGTTGACAGTCGCTAAACATGAGCCAGCAGTGTGCCCATGTGGGCAAGAAGGCCAATGGCATCCTGACCTCTATCAAAAATAGTATGGCTGGCAGGACCAGGGAAGTGATAGTCCCTCTGTTCTCAGCACTGGTGAGGCCACAGTCCCGATTCTGTGTCCATTTCTGGGCCCTTCACTGAGGTACTGGAGCAAATTTAGAGTAGAGCAATGAAGATGGCTAAGGGCCTGGATCAAAAGTCTTATAAGGACTGGCTGAGAGAACTGTGAAAAAAGGATGCTGAAGGGAGACCTTATTGCTCTCTACAACTACTTGAAAGGAGGCTGTAGTAAGGGGGATGTCAGTCTCTTCTTCTAAAAAACTAGTGACAGGACAAGGAGAAATGGCCTCAAGTATCCAGGGGAAGATATTAGAAAAAAAATTTCATGTGTTGTAAAGCATTGGAACAGGGAAGTGGTGGAGTCACCATCCCTGTAAGTGTTCAAAAAACTGTGGATCTGGCACTTGAGGACATGGTTTAACAGTGCATGTGGTGGTGGTGGTGGTGGTGCTGGGTTGATGGTTGGACTTGCTGATCTTAAAGATCTTTTACAACTTTAACAATTCTGATTCTATGATTCTACCTTCTTGAAACTGTTTTCTGAATAAACAGAGTCTGGGCCAAGTTCTTCTCTATTTATATCATTACCTGTCCTATTAACTTTAATGGGTTGTAATTGGCACAGTTCTTTCTCCTGTAAACCAAATCAAACTTGTTTTTGGAACATAGGCTTGCAAGGACAGAAAACTGCAAGCCTGTCATACTGGCACTTCTAGAAGTTCAAGTAAACTGCCCAAGAGTCCTGCCTGAATACGTATGTGCCTTATTATCACCATAAACATGTTAAAAACATGTTTATATTTAAAGAAGGCCGGGAAACTGGGAAAGCAGATTTCAACATGAAACTTAAAAAGTCTTTAAAGGCAATACTGAATGATGTTCAACAGTTCATTTCATAGGTCATGATGTCCTGAGACTTGTATAATTACCAAAAAGTTGTTTCATGTTTGTAGGCAAACTGGAGTAATATAAAGTAACACTATAAAAATGTGGGTGAGGTTTTCAAAAATACTTCAAGAGGATCTAAGAGAATTCCTTCTTGTATTGCATTGTATCTCGATTCAAGACAAGTCAGAGCCAGACAAGAATTTTGAAAAAGCCTTTATCTTTTCTCCAGCATTCAGTTGCAATTCTCCCCTGTAGGAAAATAATACACTTTCTTGTCTTCAAACTGTAAAATCATGTATTTCAATCACAATGTTTGAAAATAAGCCTAGTTAGGCTGACTTGCACCTCCCACCTCAAAAGGACAAAATCACAATAATCCATGAGTTGATGGGTAATAGTGCCAGTGAAAACTGATTTACTTTAAATTGCTGAAGTTGAACCTTGGAATTTCTGGGCTCTGACCTCTAGTAAGGGAAAGGGCATATGGAAGTCTTGCCTTTGCTGACAGCACTAATAGCGCGGCTTCTGTACAGTCACTTCTTTCTCTAAAATATGAAACAGATCTCCATCTCTCCTTTTTCAAATCTGAGAAAAATTGTTTAGAGGATTCAAAAGTTATTAGGGATACCTATGCAAAGGTATACACCTATATGCTATCACAGAAACCTCAGTTCTTTATGAACCCAGGTTAAAGGTGTGGGAAATTAGGCTGAAGAGTTGAGTGAAGAATTTTTCCAAGATTTTGCTCAACATTAAATCTATTATGATTTAATTATGTTTGCTAATACTAAAGTCACTCATGGAGGGGGAGGGGATAACTTTTGTGTTTGACAGCATTTGCTGCAAGACAGTGGTGATTAACCATGTAAACACAGTATTTTCAACAGGCATTGTGCTGAAGCTGCTCCTGTAGACAGTCAAATGTAACTAAAAATAAATGCCATGCCGTATGACTTTGGCTAACTAGTTGTTTAGCTCAAATATTGGTTCTCAGATACATGAACAAATAGTTGTGGTGAACAACTTGTGAGCCCGTCACAGACAGATGTTTGCTTGTGGAAAACTTTCAGCTAATGGTAAGTATTTCTGGGGAAGCTGTGATCTGTTTACAGGCAATTTCTGGCAAGAGGGACTATATTCATCAATTAAAATGTTTAGTCTGAATTAGTTTCCAACTCTAATTGAAACTAAATGAAGAACTGGCTAACCTGGGTTGTGGCACTTTTCTTTTAAAAAGCTCCAACACATGCGCCTCTTCTTGATGTATTGGTAACTACACAGGAATTTGTTCAGCTTTGTCTTTTCTCATGGGTGTGGTAAGCATGCTGCTTTCCTTGACCTTCTGTGCTGGTTGACAGGTTCTCGATGAAGTCTCTCTTAGAACTTAAGAAGGAAATTAGTAAGAGCAGGAAACCAAAGCATGTCCAAATAACGCTAATGATATCACAGATTTGTCAAACCATGGCAACTCATAGCTGATCTCAAAGTGGGTGCTCGGTTTAAGTGGGACCATCCTCAACTTGTGCTTTCCATGGAAGCTCTTCTCTAACAGGAACCTGGCTGGGACTCCTTGGCCTGCTGCACCACTCACTCTGCCAGCAGTAGCTGTTACCCAGCCAGGGAGACCCTACTTTCCCTGGTACATTTCTCCAGTTTCTGTTGATGCTTTATGTTGTGAAGGGAAAATCTCCTGTCTTGCCACAGCTACGTAACAGAAATAATCCACTGTAGAATTCAGGATGCTGCTTGGCTACAAAACCACTGTAAGCCAAAAAACATTGCTGACAAGAGCCTTGGGGTAGGAGAACAGAACTCTGCAGTTCATGTATGCTGCCAATATTCATGGAAGCCTGTGAAATGAAAGCCCTTTGAAAGGCCTGTCCTGAAAGAGAAAAGGCATTTAGGCTATGAGTTAAACCTGAAATTCATTCTGTGGGTGAGAACCACCCAAAATCTCAGCCCATCACATGGTGTTCTTCACCAGAAAAGTCCAAAAGCACTTTACAGGTGGAGCTGGAAATAGGAAAATGCCAGACTGGGGTAAAACAAATGGATGATCCCTCCTTCCTGCCCTTGTTTTCATGCAAGAGAAACCTGGGTCAGGTGGGAGATAAACCGTGCAGTCTCAGGACAGTTTAGGCCACTTCTCTGTTCCCTGCCTGTAGGACAGAGCTACCAGAGGTTCATGCTGGTTCTGGCAGTCAAATGAGTAGTGTTGTCGCACTCACTATTGTGGTTGCTCACTCTTGTGATTTTCCAGGCATTTGAAAACAGTTGGATCTATGTATAAGGGAAATGAGACACACTGTCTCTTAGTTTTGCTGTTGTTTTTGGCACATGGAAGTATCTTCAGCATGCTGCATTACCCAATACCAGAAGACATACGGCCTTCTCACAGATGATATGGTTTCAGGTTGTAGCTTAGTGTAATGAGCAAGACAGATTTGAAAAATACTACATTTAATGGCAGTTTAACTGAATATACATTCTTTTGAAGGCACCAACAGCTAAATTGAAAACCAATATTGGTACTCAAATGTCTCTAAAACCACACAACCTGTGACTGGAGCCAAGGAATAAAGCCAGTATTACCACTCTATGTGGATTTAAACAGGAGTTGTTTGGGAACCATGGGTGTTGACCAGGCTGTTGGAATGAGAGAGTGTGCTGGAATAGTCACAGACAAGCGAATGCTTTATAAAGCGAAAACTAGTTGGTGCTTTTTGGATAAACTTGTTACTGGAATGTTGGAAACCTCTTTGTCTTTTTTGTCTTTTGTTTTAGAAGGAAAGCCAATTGCAGTAAATTAGGTAAGTTTGCTGGGTGCAGATCTCAGAACAAAGATTTTCCTTTTAGCCAACTTTATTCATGCCAATGATGACAAATATCAGAGGTCTCAGCTGACTAGAAGAATGTGACTAACCTTCCACAAATGTGTCCCTCAATTCCACAGTGAAAAATTAATAGAGGAAGCAGAAAGATCAGTAACTACTTTAGTGCAATGTCTTGTGTAATTTCTTCAAGACACTGTTCCATGACAGTGAGGGAATTCTGGCCTTGATCTTCATTAAAAGATGATCCAGATCAATGCAGGCTAGTGAAACATAGTCTTGAAGGCTCAAAAACCTTGAGGCAAGGAAACAAAAGCAAACCACAACATGTATTATTTTTTAATTCCCATCATTTTCTAAACTGATCTGACTTTGTATTTCTGAGGACTGGAGTTTGACTGCAGAGCAGAGGGAGAAAGAAAAGAGGTGGCAGAAAGTGTTTGAGTTCCTTCACTGGAGTTCCAGCAGTGCTGGCTCAGCTGCTAACAGAACAAGAAAGCACAACACTCCAAGCCTCTGCTGGTAAATGGTGTTGACTTATGGCAGTGGAAAGAGTAGTCCTGAGCTCAGTGAACACTTCTGAGTGAAGACAAAAGACAAAAGCTTTCCAGGCAGAGCTAGTAAAGTAAGGAAAGTCAAAGAGGAAATTCTTGTGGGAGTGCTGTCAGCATTACTGTGACAGATGTGGTTGCGGGTGCGGGCACGGGTCCATACGGCCCAGACACAAACACCCTTCAGCCAAACACTGTCAAGTGGTGATGCCCTGTGCCCCCAGAGAGCCCCGGTAGCTATCCATGCAGTGATTTGGCTCCATTGGTGTTCCAGTCCAGCATCTCCAATATCTCCGTATCTACTGGTTTACGTAATCACCAAACCACTGCCATAACCCAGAACTGGCAAGAGGTCTGGCTGATTTGGAAGAAGACTCTCAGGGGCTATAAGAGTGAAACATCAGCTCTTGGAAACCTGATCAAGTTTTCTCAGTTTGTCGACAGCTTTCTGAGAGAAACACAAGCAACTAAGGCTCAATAATTTCTAAATGATATAAAATAATTGTGGGTTTGGAGAGTCAGACCAAAATTCTAACCTCACAAAGCTCTTTCCCAGAGAGTTGGAAGTGTGTGCACATGCATGTTAGAGACCTTCCTCTCCTTCAGAGCCCCAACACCTGCTTCCTCCATGGCCTAGATAGGAGAGAAGTAGGCTGAACTCCGCTCAGGCACAGTCTGTCCTTTAGAGGTATCTGGAAACTGGGCATGCCAGGGGAGTCCTGCAGACCCTGTGCTCCCAGTGTGCTTTCCTGTCTGGCACCAAACTTCCTCCTTAGTTTGAATGACAGGGGCTCTGCTGCCAAAAGGAGATAGTTTAATTACTGTTTTCCTCCCTCCTCTCATGAAATGGCTGTAATACTACTCACTACTGAACTTGAGCCATCCCAAGGAACTGAGAGAGTGAAATATTTAAGAGGGCTATTTATTTAGGCGTCAGCCTCAAAGTCTTCCTTCATAACTGTCTGTACAACTCTGAAGCTACTGAGTATTTCCATAGCAAATAATATGATTTATTAGGACTGCCTTGGTTCCTATGTGCAAACTCTCTCAACCACGCACAGATGGATGATGTGAAATGGAGTCAAATACTGGATGAGCTGGCTCCTATCAAGAGTCTTCAACATGAGGCCACCCTGGACTGGAAAGCATTCAGACTAGGGTTTCTGAACTCCCCCAGTCTTGAACACAACAGCTTGCATAGAATATTCAAGAGTGGGACAAACTGGGAATAGTTTATTGGGAAACAGGAAGTCAGCTTGCATGTACTTGCTCAGAGTGCTAGTTTGATCATAGCATCCCCAGAAATTTTTCCTCCTAATAAAAAGCCACTTTAGCTGTTGAAAGATTGTGATTCCCTTGTGCTCCCTGCCAGCACACAGTATATGGAACATGCCGGTAGCCCTTAGGCTGGGGAGCCCCACAGCAAGGAAATGGGTGTGATTAATAGACAAACAAAGCAGCAGATGGGAATAGGCAGATGAAATCCACAGACCACCAAGAAAGCTGGTTGTCCAGATTTTAAAAAAAAAAAAAAATCTGTAATATTAACACAATGAGAGAAATACTTGGATCTACTTACTGAACTTTGGGAGATCTGGTAAAGAAAAGAGAAGGAAAAGACTTTAACACTTTTCTGTCTCCTATATGGGATGTGTGAAGCAGGGAAGTGAATGCAGCACTGATGCTTGCAGGAATCCTTGAACACCTTGGAAGAGCAGATAGGAGCAGAATTCAGAGATGCAATGTCAGACTATTCTAAAATACTTTTTGTTTTAAATCTGAAAGCAATAGAAAGATCCAGAGTTAAGAAATCATCACTATATTTGGCTATCATCTCCACAGATACTTTAAGGTATTAAAACAGGATCTTATATGAGAGTGGGATTCCAGCCTCCAGGGTGAAAGAGGGTAAGTCTAGCCCCATAGACAGGCTTCCAAATGACAAGAGGGCAAATCACAATGACAATGGCCATGTTGTGTACAAAGCCACAGGCTCAACCTGAAGCAACCCAGGAAGCCAGACAGAGACACACCAAGCAGAGCCTGAGGGAGACAGACTATGTTTCTAGACATGAAGGAAGAGCAAACACAGTGCCCTTCCTTTAGAGGGAGAGGCAAGGGAGACAGGGAATTATAAACTAACTAATAAAATTTTAGTTTACCAGAGAAATATCAAAGAAGTCATCAAACTATTTATTTTTGGGCTCCTAGAAGGTGACAAAGAGATGAAGAGCAATTAATGCAAGCATCTCAAAGACACTTTCAAACCACTCCTCATTCTTTCAAAGACAAAATGGTCTTGAGAAGGTGAAGCAGAGATGCAGTACATCCTGACTTTGTAAGACTTTCTCCCAGAGTTTTGAAAGATATTATTTTAAGACAGCTTGGGAAATAGGAACTGAGTGGTTGCAAAACTGCTTTGGAAGTCATCTACAAAGAGCAGCTGTCAGTGGTGCAGTACTGTATACTATAGGGATGGACAAAAGTTTTCTTCTGCTTCAGGTTTAGCTACAATTAATCGGCATCTTTCTAAACACCAGGATTCCTGTAGCTCCTAAAAAAATTGGCAAGGTTTAGCGTACATCATGCGGGGCTTGCTGTTACAGATAGCCATATGACCAACTTCTTCTCCAGCCAACTGCTGCTTATAGCAGGAAGTACCTTCTGGTAAAGCAATTGCTGTAGGAAAGTTGAGGTGATTTAGGCCTTTGGTACTTCGTTTTGCAAAAGCTGAAATTTCTTCAATTTCCCTTAGAAAATCCACGAGACTTTTTGGTTTGTGTTTTAAAATTTTCATTTCATGGAGGTGTTCTTATCAATGTCCCTCCACTCAGGATGTTTTTCATGAAAACTATATGAGGAGTTTTCTACTTCAGAAACCAACAGTCCCCTGCCATAAAACAACGTGCAAGGACCAGTGGGGACAATGGCATCCAGGTGGCACTGCCAGGGCACTGTGCCATGTCTATGAGGCGATATTGCAGAATTGGGAACAGACACCAGTTTATCCATGGTGATGCCACTCCCGGGACTCTGCATGCATCCAAAGCATCCCTGAGAGGAGGAAGCAGGAATAGTGCAGAGAGCCACAGAAGCCACCTGAGGGCTGGACAGTGATCCTTGTGCTGGGAGACCTGTGTATTCAGCCTTTCTCATGGGGCATAACAAGGTTCAATGACCGGAATTTGGAAGCAGGCAAATTCATACTTGAAATAAGTCCCTACTTTTTGAAGGGAAGTAACTATAGCACAGATTTTTTACTGCCTGAGCTCTTGAAGGAGAGATTGGGTTTCTTTCTAAAGAGTGTGCTTTGATGCAGGATAAATCTCTTGCCACCTGTGTATGCAGCTGGGTCAAACCTGGTGACTGCACTGACCATTTCTAATGTTGGCGTTTTATACATTCCTCTTCCTCAAAGTCTTCCTGTGTTATCCTGACCACCTCATTCTTCATCTCTTTTTTAAGATGGTGACTGGAATTAGAATGCATGTTTTGGGCAGTCAGTTGAACCCACCTAGGTTATTTGAGAAGGAAATTTGTTTACTATGCTCCAGACAGCATGCACCTGGGTTTGGGACAAATCAAACATATGAGTGCCATCTGCTGGCAAATGGGAATAGGGTATTGGGGATAATGGAGTGAATGGTGTGGGATTATTGCACCCTGCATGCATTCTCTGCTCTTTGGTGCTATGAGGCTGTAAGACGGCAGAAAGTCACAGAATAACAGAATATTATGAGTTCAAAGGGATGCACAAGGACCACTGAGTCCAATTTTTAAATGAATGGCCCATACAGGGATCAAATCCACAACCTTGTCATTATTAGCACCATGCTCTAACCAACAGAACTAATCTCAGGGTCACGATTGCAAACCCTGGCTCCTATTGTGCCATGGCCAAAGATGCCAGTGACGGGCAGACTGACAGATGGACTGCATGAACCTCGTGTAATTTCCTGCATTTGTGAGCTGCTGCTCCCAATCCCTTGATGGGCAAAAGTATTTTGTGCAGTCACTTCCAAAACAAATGCCATTTGAACAGCATTCCATAGTGGGTGTTTGCTAATAGTTGTGAAGACTGAGTGGCACTCTGAAGAGGTCATTTTTGCTCACCGATAGGATGGTGTAAATCCCAATAGAAAGTAAGATATCTAAGAGATAGTTATACTCAGTGAAGGAAGACAAAGCCAGACTACATATGTACCTTATCAGCTAAAAGAGCTGAAGTATGGTGTTGACTTGGAGGGAACTAAACTGCAAAACATTTTTTTCTGGTATAACATGTACATATTACCCCTTTGATTTGGCAAAATATTTGTTTCCTTCCCACCAGTTTTTCAGGAACACCGCTGTAGTTGTTCTGGCTGAGGATGCTGGAAACTACTTAGAGAATAAAAACATGTGCAATGCATATGAAGACCCCTGTTTGTAGTTCTCAACAGAGCTGCCTAAGCATTGAATCCTTTTCCAGAAAAAGTAATCACTGGTGGTGGTATGTGACTCCACCAGCACTGTGGCATTGATTTTGAAATAGTTTTTTCTTACTTGAACTATGCAATGAGATGCCATTTTTAAGACCAAGTTTGCAGAAGGTCTTCTACCTCAGAGATCTCAGCTGGTCTTGAAACTGTCAAGGGGTGTGAACATGAAAGCTATGAAGAATGAAAACCATAAGCAGTATTTCTGCTGCTCTGGCTTGACTTCTCACCACAGTGGTTGTTCCACATCTTTCAAAGCAGAACTAGGGGGGCAAACATTTTCTGAGTATAGATCTGCAATGGACCTGTGAGGCCGTAACACAGGCACAACGGGGAAAAGATGTTTTTGATCAAGTCCTCCAAAAGCCAGTTTAGTCATCTGTCATGTCAGCATGTTATGGGCAGTACCTAAAAAAATGCTGCTGCCACAAACATGTTTGGATCACAGAATCACACAGAATCAGATACAAGGCTTTTGTAAGATGTTATAAAGTCAATCAAAGCTTGGACAGAGAAAATACAAGAAAAATTATTTTAAACGACTTCCTGTTCAAGAAGCTAAAAATGAAAGGTAAATCACATTCCAAAGAGTTATTTTTACAGTAAAAGCAACTCAATTCAGGCAAGCTGTAGTTTGCAGTCTCAGAGGTACAAGGCGCTAATCAAGCCTAAAGTAAGATTGACTCTCTACTGGTAAACTAGACAGTAGGAAGGAAACGTGAGAGAGATCTTCAGAAATGCTTAGAGGCTTCCTTTCAATAAAATGGCAGTCACAAGAAGTCCAGGTCTAACCAGACAAACAACTGACCAAGAAGAGAAATGAATGATAGAGGGCAACATTTTGGAGTGCTGCTGAACTCGATCGTTTAATGGATAAAATCATAAGGACACTGAAAGTCTCCCAAGTTAAAAAAAAAAGGTTAGAGAAGGCATCTCATATCAAGTCTGCTGCTGTAGAGACTTTTATAATTTGCTTTGTGATTTGCAATTAAGAATTCAGCCATCTGTTTTCTATACAGAATGTCACAAAATATGTGGGTTTGGCCAGTCTAGTGGGGTGGGTACATTTTTTGTCTGTGTCTATGTGTCTGCTTGCATGCCCTCATGCTTTGGTGAGTGTGCAGTGTGATCTCTGGTGAATCTGGCAAGACCAGGGTGTACTGTTGCTCCAGAACAATAAATCTAAATAAACTAGTGCAAACAAAAAAGACCTTGGAGGTGACCTGCCTTGGAGAAGGATTTGAATATTTCAAATTCTGGTCTACATGTGCCATTAATCTGGAAAAATAAGATTAAAGGCTGGAATTATCAGGTGTCAGCTGCTGTAAAGAGACTACCTCTAATAGGCTTAAGGACCATCTTGCAATGAGACAATGGTGAGACAGTTTATCAATCTGAGCTGTTGCATGGTGGCAGGTTTCACACTGACACCCAGACACTTGAGGTGGATTTAGACCTTGGGCTCAGCTCTCTGTCCTCCCGCAGCACAGAGTGAGAAGCTGAGGTTTCAAGCCCTTTTCAATCTGTCCTTACCTTTGTGGCTAGCGTAAGTACACTGAAACCTTGATGTTGTCCTCTCTCAGAGCACGTATGTGCATTATGGCCATTTAACTATTTTCTTGATAAACCATCCCAGTATATTAATTTCCTTTCCAGCAGCCTGTCTGGGACTGAGGGTGGACAGTGTTACAATGTGGTATGCCAGGTTTTCAAATACATGCACTTAATCCAAATACATGCACTTAATCCAAATCATTCTTTTTTGGAGAACTGAGCTTAAATCACCAAATCACCAAATTCAGTGATGCTGGGAGGACAGCAGAAAGCTAGAAGGATGATATGGCCACTGTAGTCAGCACAGAAGTTTTCTTAGTGAAAAAAGAGAAGTTGTGTATTGCCATACCAAGCAGAATGTTGAGCTCTGACCTGAGCTGAACTCAGTAGAGTTTTTTTCCGCTGACTTCTGTTGGTACCCCCTGCAAGTCCATTGAGAAAAGGAATGTGATATAGAGCATACATATTATGCTCCAGTCCAGACCTTGGCTTTGCCCAGGGGGCCAAGCAAGATCTGTAAATAAAATGCTTTTTACACAAGAATTGTATCCACAGATGTATATTTGCACATGAGATCCCCAATGAAAGAGGGAAGGTTGTCAGTGCCTCTTGTCCATCCTTGCTCTGTGAGCATTGTGGTTATGGAAGTATGATGCATTAAGTGAACAGCTTGCCAGTTGCTAATGTAATAGCCTCTTTCAACCCAATTTATTTATACTTGAAAAAATAAGAATGTAAACTTATTCCACAAATATTTACTGTTTATTTTTACAATGTGTGGTTTTAAACAAATTATTAATCTCTAAGTGAATTTCATGATTACTGTTTATGTTCATGTGGTATGTACACATGGAGCGAAGGCAGATGCCTTGTGAAGGGGACTCAGTTCTTTGAGATGCAGATCAAAGAGAGGAACTCACTGCTTCCCGCTGAGAAGGGGGGAGAAATCCTAGCTATGTAGAATCAATTAAATATGTGCTATATAGATTTATAATATTTTAAGAGATTGTATATAAACAGAGATGCCTTGTTTGTAAACAAACATCTTAATTTCAGAGAAGCATGCATCCAGTTGCAGACAGCAGTAAGGTTTCAAGTGGTTTCTGCTGTTGCTCTTTTGATCTCATGTGTTTGAAGTGACACCCAGTTCCCTGCCCCTTCATGCTTAGAATTTTAAATACTACATACAAAATCTGAAGTGCTTGAGAATAAGAATGAGCAAGTTATGTTGTACTGGGGTTTTTTACACATTTTCTCCACTTGGAGTCTGTGCTGGTTAGAAATGGATGGATTGAATCCAGTATAATGTGGCTCGATGTGTGGAAACTTCAGCTACAGTTTAAGGAAACAGATGTGAAAAGCTGGACTCCCAGACCTGGGTTTCTTTCCCCTTGTCTTACATGTCCACAGTGCATTTGTGCAGAGCAAATCATCTCTGTTTTAGCAGGAGTTAAGTTGTGCCCATATGTCACTGTGTGAAGGCAGTCTGACCAATTCTTTCAGCTGGCAGGTGAGGTAGATCCTACCCTTTGTAATGCACTGAAAGGCTCACTTCAACAGTACTGAGCGACTATTAACTTTGATCACTGGGAACTGCCTTCATCTTCCCTTCTCTGTCTTCCCATGAGGCCTCTTCCCAGTCTGCAAGGGCACCACAGGGCTCTGTTGACACCAGAGGTATAGATTTCTATTCCACATCTACCAGTCTGGGGGAGCTTCAAGATTCATCATGTGAAGGTGCATTTTTCTTGAGACACTGGCATGGTGCTGCTCTCTGGGGGTTTTGCAGTGCCCTCTGAGCATATTTGCAATTCCAATAGCCTCACCATTGACACTGAGATTTGGCTGCAGCTGCCAGAAATGAAGCTGTAATGAAGCTGGGAAATCATAGAATCACGGAATCATAGAATCATAGAATTGATTGGGTTGGAAAAGACCTCAGAGATCATCAAGTCCAACCCTTGGTCCAACTCCAGTCAGTTTACTAGATCATGGCACTCAGTGCCACATCCAATCTCAGTTTAAAAACCTCCAGGGACAGTGAAATATACTTGTCTGTGTGCATACATGTCCCAGATGGATAACTTCAGTCCAGCTAACTGAAGAGCAGTGAATAAGCTCCAGGGGCAGAGCCCGAGGGGCCTTTCAGGACGGCACACAGGCCCAGGCAGAATTGTAGAGCCTGTGCTAAAGCCCACAGTGCCCTCATGGCCACCATCCCCTGGCCCATCGGAGAACCTGGGAGCCCTGGCTGTAGATCTTGCTGGGGGAGGTGGAGTGTGGGAAGGCTGTCCAGCCCACACATAGAGAACCCTGCTCTGCACTGGAGAAGATCCTCCACAGATGGGAACACCCTGCTGGTCTTGGTCTCAGATCTCTCACTAGAAGAGTGAAAAACTGTTTCCAGACATATGGACTAATTTTCTTTCTCCACTGCTCCATTTGCATGTGGATATTCTCTAACCCCACTCTATCCCTTGCTCTCATCTTATTTGTGCAGGAGAAAAAATAGAAAAATAAGATGGTTTATTTCATTTTGTAATGACAAATTATAAATATTGCTGGTTGGCTATAAGGATTTTCTGGGGGGTTGAGGAATGTGGGAGAGAAAAGTTTGTTTTGGGATATGATTTTTGGACCCTGTTATATTTTCTGTCTTTTTCTTACAATCCTTGGCAAAAAAAGATTTAAACAAGATGAGAAGAACTCCAGATGAATAAGCCTGTGTGAAATTAAAGGATTGTTGATTTTCATTCAACAGAGGCTAATGAATTCATACATTGCAATTATCTGTTCATGGTAGACCAACTTCTGTTTTACAGACACTCAAGTTTGGATGATGGATAAGACCTTCATACAGAGGTCTTTGTTTTGAGGGCTCCAGTTTTCTTGGATAATATGAAAATTGGGAATCCTGAACATATTACATCAATTTTCAATATAACTGTGCTTTTCTCAGCACGTCTGAATGTTTATAATGCACATATATACTTACATTGCACATAAACATGGAAAGCTTATGAAAGGGAAGTTATAACGGATAAATAGAGAGCCAGTTTTTGTGCTCCAGCAGTTGTGTGCAAATCTGACACACTACTTCTGCATCAGCTGACTGGCTCTGATATACTGAATAAACTACCTTTGCATGATTCTCTTGAATATAACACCATTTCTTCACTTAGCTTGAAGAAATGTCATCCAAAAAGAAATGTGTGTTCTAGACCTGCCATATAAAGCAGAATTTAGAAATTTAAGGAGAAAGAAAAGGAGACAAAAGGTAAAAAGAAAAATGTAGATGAAGAGATAAATTCAAGGAATATTTGATTAATGAGGTAAAAATAAAGCCCACATCTGACTTTGTACTGAAGGATTTTTGTACTTGAGGATTTTTGGCAAGCAAAACCCTTAAACTGTCCTGTGTTGACTCTGGAGATAAAAAGAAGATAATGTTCATTCTTGTATCTGAACGATTTGGATGCTGATGGGTCACACTACCAGAACTTGCAGCTAAGGTGTGATTTAGATAGATATGAGAAACAAGTTTTAATAAACACCTGAACTTTCTTTTCTGATCCAAGACATGGTGCAGGAGGTGAAGGATAACTGGGGAATCAACCATGGTGGGACACCTTTCACGGTGCCTTTAACTACCTCTGGTAACAATGATTCCCTGATCACAACTCCCAAAAAATTACTTGTTTGCCCATTTAGGGCCTCACTGTGGCTCCTTGTTGGAGTTTATAAATTGATTGAAACAGTCTCTGCTGAGCTGCTGCTGGGCTAACGTTGTGTGTGGGTCCATCTTCCTGAGCACAGCCAAAATGAAGAGCAGCATGAGATCAACCAGCAGTGGGATACTGGCTGCCTCCCTTCTCCGCTGACTCCAGCCTTGGGACTCATCCACACAGAGCAACAGAGAGTAGCAGAGATACTGTTCTTACCCACTGAAAGTGTTAACAAAAAGTTCCTGTGAAGGAATTAAAATCTCCTTACACTAGAAACTGGGAAGGTTCAAGCAGCAGTGTGGAGTCACAAAGCATGAAGGTGGAGTACACAGGTGGTTAATGTTCATGATGTATAAGCAGTAGAATATGGAGCTGCCTAGTGAGATGGAAAGGAAATGCAGGGATCACACAGGATTAAATTCAGGTCTCCTTTAAATTAGCATTATTGAGTAGGGAAGCATCTGTACACATGATAGCTGGAACTGAACTTTTCCAGCAGCCTGGTAAATTTAACGTTACCAGCTGGAGCATTTTTAATGCATTTTTTTTTAGTTTGGTCTCATTTTAACTATACAACTTTTATCTTAATTTCCTAATTAATCTTAAAAGTCAAGGGAATCAAAAAGCAACATGTGATTTAATACTGTCATTAGAGTGTTCAAGAAACAGAGTAGTTAGTGAGAACCTGCAATAAGATCTAGTATCAGTTAAGGTCTGTCCATGTGCACCAGGTTTGTGCGGTCCATTACAGCCCAGGGAGTTGAATGAGTCAGCAGCACCTTGCTAGTTTGTCAGTTAAGCAAACACAAGCAGGTTTCACTTGCCAAAGCACGTGCATCTAATGCCATAGGGCATGTGAGAAATCTGCACAGGCTGATAGATACAGTGAGAGCACATAAAATAGCGCAAGTTTGGACAGTCCTAGATCTTCATTATATTTGCACCCTAGGCAAGAACATTCTCCGTGTCCAGAGTATTTCCATGAAATTAGACAGTCTTTGGAAGTCCACAAACCCACGTGTTTCCAGCAAGTTTCATCCAGGGTGTGCACAAACCTACTCATGGGCCTCTGAATTTATATTATATACAAGTACTTGAAAGTAGAACTGGGGGCAAACAGTTTCTGTCTAAGGCTTGCTGATTTTTAACTTCTCAAAGAAAGATTCCGGTGGCATTATGTCCCAAGGGAAGAATTACTGTGGGATGAAAGTATTCTGAAATCTCACCCTGCTTCTGTGTCCTTCCCAGACACCTGCTGTTGGACATAGGCATATAATAGTTCATTTGTGTCAGTGCAATTCAGGTCTGATACAGCACGTCTGATGACTTTTTTCCACCACGATTTAGGAAGGAAAATCTCTTATTGCCTTTAGACATGTGAAAATACAGTGGTCTGACACAGTAAACATCAAGTCTTTAAACCCCCAAACATCCTTCTACACCCGGTGAAGATAAATAAGTATCCAGGTGCCTTAAGGCAAGAAGAATTGCACCCAAAGGAGGCGTTTTCTCCCCAGGAGTCTCGAGGTGACTGACCTGGGCATAGATGACTAATTTGAGGTACATAAATGAGGTGACAGAACTTTCACTCATATTACTGCCAGGTGTAGAGAGATGTCTGGTGGACTTGGAGTAAAGGTTTTTGAGTGCTGACAGCTTTCACTCAGATCACAAGAGCTCTTGGCGTCCAATAAAAAGAATAAAGAGTATGTTTGGTTCAAAGCCTTTTCCCTTCCACCCTTATTCCCTTGCCTTTTGATTTTAAATTTTCCTGTCACGATCCAAACAATCTACAACATACTGACTGGCATGGATCCCTCCAGCTGAAAGACTGGGAGAGAGAGGGAGGAGATTATTTCTTCAGCTTACCAACAGGCTTGCTTTATAAACTAAACCACTGCATCAGTGTGTTTTTGCAGTGGTGCTCCTGTAAACTGCTGTGTGTGCAGACAGGGAGGCACAACTGGTGAACAATATCAATGGCAGCCTAGCCATATTCAGATATGCCACTAACCAGAGCGTAGCAGAGGTGGTGAAGCACTGTTCCCCTCTGGTCTTCTTGCTCAGCAAGCAGCACACAGCAAGCTGGGCTGCAGTAAGGGTCCAACTATGTGGGTTTACACATAGTGCCTCTATATACACTAACCCCATAGTCAATGGTATTGTTCACATGCTGAAAATTAAGATCTGACAGCCCCTCCTTACTCATATGAGGCTCTGGTTGCTGCTCAAGATTGCACGGGTCTTGAACTCTCCAAAGAGTTCATTGCTCTGCAAACTGTTGATGCTCAGCTGTACTGTCCAGGCACTCCTCTGGGGTAAATAACCCTGCTTTGCAATGTCATCTAGTCTACAGAGCCCTCAGATAGGATATTCAGTGACCCACACTTTCCAGGTATCAACCTTGAGCACTCCATGAATTCATTTTCCTACAACCTGTTGAGATCACTCTCCCAGAGGTCACAGACTTGTAGCAAATCCATATCATAAAACTGTGCCCAAGATAAGATTGCAAATCCTTATAAAACTGTGCCCATGAGTTAACCAGCCCTCTGTTGGCACATCCTCTTGGGTTTTAATGAATAGCAACAGCAGCAGTCTCACTGGATCAGAGACTCTCGATCAGCCTTTTGTCTTTATGTCACACAGCGCCAGTGGAGGAATTAAGCCCTTAAACCTATTGTACAGACAGATGTTTTGCCTAATTGCACAGCAGGAAAAAGCTATTAGCATCAATAATAGCTGCTGTTGCACTTGGTTAGACTTAGACTTCTACCCCACATATGGCAACTCACAGAATCACAGAATCAACTAGGTTGGAAAAGACATCTGAGATCATCAAGTCCAACCTTTGATCCAACATCACCTTGTCTACTGGACCATGGCACTAAGTGCCACATCCAGTCCCTTCTTAACCACTTTGAGGAATGATGACTCTACCACCTCCCTGGGCAGCCCATTCCAATGTCCAATCACTCTCTGTGTAAAGAACAGAATTCAGTGTGTTTATTAAAGGTCTTATCAAGTCTAGAGAAGCTGCTCTTAACAGTGTCCTCAATGAATGACAAGTAAAAAATGGCAGAACAGACATATGCAATCTTAGGTCAACCTCCATCATTTCCAGAGTGCTCTTCTCTGAAAGGGGATTGTATGGGTCAAACTGGTCTTTGTCCCAGCAAAGTCAGACAGATAGTCTTCCCAGAGGAGTAGACAAACCTCTCTTCTCAGATGCATCATGGTTATTTGGCATCAAATGGGAAGAAATGCACCCATTCAGGTAATGTTGCAGAATTCCAGCTGCTCGAGGTTTCATTTATTGTGAGATGTATGTTCAATACAAGCACAGACTGTTTAATTTTTCCTTTTTTTTTTTTTCCCCCCCTATAGTCTAAAATACATTACCTCCTTTGCTGGTGTAAAATGTTATAGCTGTGACCTATGCTATAAGCTGCTTGGTTTTACATTATTTGAGGATCAAATAGTCTAAGTCAACCCTTGTGAAAGATACAGCAACTTACTCAGTATAAATCATGACATTATCCAGTTGACATTTTAAAAGCAAGTTCAGTAGCTAAAACAGGGTTTGCTTCAGTATAAAAAAACAAAAGCTAGTTTCTTGCCCCTTAGATAAAGGAATTATTTTTTATTTTCTGTGTGTAAATACTAAAAAAAAAAAAAAAAAGACGTCTCTCTTTCTCATTGATCATCTTTTCTTAGAAGTGATATAAGAAGAAATACTTAGCTTCAGATAACAGCAAGATAAAATTGGAGTTGTAGGGCCAAATGAAAGCTGCATACAAAGATTGCTTTAGTCAGCTGCCTTCAGACACTTGTGTACAATTTTGATCGGAGGAATGAAGAAAGGAAAAGGAAAATGAGCTACTCATAAATTATTTTTAAGTGCCAGTTTTTCATAGTTCAGGTATTGAAAAATAATAAGGAATGACAAACCTTTCTTCTGTAGATATCAAAGCCAATATTCAAATAGTATGTTTGCCTAAAAGGCCACCTATCCTGCATAGTTTTAGTTCAGAAAAAATACTCAAATATAGCTGATCTGTATACATTTTTCTGCTTTTCTGAATGTGATACGGTGTGCCAGTTGGTTGATTTTTGACAAGCACTGTGAGCAGATGAAGTGCAACCACAGGGATAATCTGACTAACATGCTCAATCTATCTGGATCACATCAGCTTTCTCCCCCTCATATAAGGACATAGGAGAGAGGCAAAGGAAGAATCTGATGAATTGCTCCACCAGATTAGCTGGCCATTTACATAAACTTCAGGCTCATTTCATAAAATATGGCCCCGAGTCTCTTCTAACCTCACCATACTTCATGATTTTTAACTGAACCCCGTCAAAAGTCTATTTAGAATCCAGGATGCTTAATCAAGCATGTGAGCAAAATTTCCCCGAGGATCCCATCACCCAGAGTGCATTCTAGCAACTTTTAATGAATACTTACTGACTTAGCTAAGCTACTTTAAAGTTATGCTTTATACTCATTAAAATAATCCTCTTGCTTATTCAGGACCTCTTCAGCAATGAGATCATTTATGAGAACAACACATGAAACCTCTGCCCTATTTGTTTCTGGCCGAACCTGTGTTCCCTTGTAGAAAGAGAACAGAATGACTGTTCACTCTATTTCCTACCCTTGGGTAGGTAGAACTAAGTAATTGCTGACTGGCACTTGTTCAATCACTTCCTACAGACCTGCAGTGATGGAAACTGTATGGGCTCCATGGGAAATATGTTCTAAAGCTTCACTGTGTATCATGCTGCAAAAGTTATTTCTAATGTATTTTCCTAGTTAAGTACTTAACATCTTGGTCAAGAAATTGACTTGACTTGTTTTGAATCAGTTCAAGAATCCCCAAAGTAACCTCTATGGGACAGGTAAGTCAAATTTCTTCTAACAGTGAATAATGTGTTGCTACATTTCTTACATATGTTCAAAAGAGCAAGCAGATACTTGATTAAACAGATGAAAGTGCAAAGCTTTCAAACTGTGTTCCATGCACAAGCTGAATCCCTAAGGGTTTCAGCAGCACTGTCTGCAATTAATATAGTGCTGCACTGCCTATTTGACCTTTTCTGACTCAAACATGTCATCCAATCGTGGATAATATTTTCTTAATGAACAATAGCAGTGAAAAGTCCTCACTCATCAAAAGCCCCATTTATCCAATTGAAGCTGTACCTGTCCTCCTTTGTTTCAATGTATTGGGCTGTGTTGTATCAGATGACTCCTGTGATACAAGCTCCCTTTTCTTAAATGTTACCCAAGAAAGAGCTAGAAAGCTCTTCCCTTTAACAAATTGATAGAATTAGTATCTACTCTTCTTAAAATGTTGCCATATTGTGGGAGCTCATCACATGCCCCAAGTTTGAACACCTAAATACGTCTTAGTCCATGAAGACAATACTGCAATAGCCAGCTTGCAACCTCAGGGATGGGTGCAGTTGTCCAGTCTCTATAGTTCTTGTAGTAATCCTGTGCTTTATCACACCAACAGGCACGTGTGGGAAATACCGTGAGGATCACAATTTAACCCTCAGCTTTGGGATATGTGACAAAATGTGTACCTCACTCTCCTTCATGCTCTTGCACAAAATAAATAAAAAAAAAAAAAACCACTCACTTTTCTTCTTATAGTGGGCAAAGTTACAGTGGTCTAGCACCAGGATTTTCTTATGTAGGAACTCCTTCCTGGCAGAATGATTGCTGGTCCCTTCTTTCCTCTGCCTGTCACATACAACATCTGGGACTGATAATTCTGAACCCATCTGTATCTGCTGTTTGTGTACTGAGCTGAAAGGAAAAGGAAAACTATAGGACTTGGCTCTCTTTAAGCAGCAAAACCCAGCTAACCCCTGGTTTCACAAGACCAAGATAGCTGATACTCCCTGTTACAGGATGCTTCAGGAATGGTGCTGCTGCCTAAATTGAAGCGATCTGGTCCAAGATGTTTCCAAGAATGAAGAATGAAAACTGACCTGTGTTAATGTTTTCACAAGAGTTAATAAAGCTGGACATTTCTGGCTTGTTTTTCACTTGCTGACAAGTACTAAGCCCTCAAGAGCATGGGGAGATGGGGAGTTTGAATAAACCTGCAGACCTGCCAGCTCCAGCCCATTTGGAGGAAGACAGGACAGCCACCTCCACAAGCCATTTGACCCTCTCCTGCTTCCTCCACTTTTTTACTGCCTCCCTCCCCATAGTCCCTGGTGTAACATTTAGGGAGCTCTGCTCCCCAAATTGCTTAAATTGCTCTCTTCCTACAGTCACCTCTAGCTAACTTGTCTCCTTACAGAGGTGACAGAGGCAGGCTCATTTTTGTCCCCTTTCACCACCTGTGTCTCCTCAGGAACTTGAAGCCCTGCTTGTGGCTTCTTACTTGCTGACCGGTTCATCTCTCCAAAATTACAGACCCAAGGAGCTCTTGTGCCTCTCCCTTCCCCTTCATGTACCTCCACAGGACATACAGGATACATTGTTGCTATTACAACTGAGGAGTGAAGTGTGCCTCAGAGATGGACCAAAACTTACTGAAATCTGTTGCTTTCTGAATGACAAATGTTGGCAAGCGTATGTTTGTACACAGTTCCCTGAATTTCCATTTTCTATGTCAACAGAAAGCGACATACAAGAAGACAGTTTTTCCCAGAGTCCTGAGAGCTCTAGAGATAAATTGCCACGTGAATTTATTTCTTTTCACTTCACTTCATATATGAGCTTTAACAGGGCTTTGAAACTCAGTGAAGTAATGGTGACCTGTATATGGCACATTCTGCCCATAGGAAGAAATTGTTAAGATACTGTATGAATGAGTCAGGACTTTGGCACCTCTCAGTGGAAAGCCTTTTTAAAACTAGTTTTGAGATTTACTCCTGTCCTTTCTAAACACGGATTGTGGGGCTCCCCTCTCTCACATGGTGCTCTAATTCTCATCAGGGTTTTTACTCGACCAGTGGCTGTCTCTCCAGAGGTTATATTGCCCTCGGGTAAGAGGAAAGCCGGTCCGAAAAAATTGTTGTGAGGCTCTGGTAGATCAATAGACCAAGGTCTCTCTCCAGGATTGAAACCAGAAAAGCTGTGCTGAGGGATGGCTGTAGATTGCTCATCAAAGGCAAATGAGGATAGCTGGCATAACCAGGTGTGCTCCAGCAGCTGCAACTCCGAGCATGCCCACAGAGGGGAGGATGGCGGATGTGTGAGCAGAGGTTTACCAGCTCTCCAGATTACTGCCGGGAGCCACTTCAGTCTCTGCCTGGCTCTGTGCCAGTGAAAAAAAGGTGTCGCAGCCCTATTTCCCACCACCTCCAAATTTTTGTATCCTTTGCTGCACTCATCTTAAGCCTAGCTTGATAAGAGCTGGGCCCCAAGCGTTTCTCACAAGGAAAGCTGGGTTGTTTTAATTTGCTTATTGAACAGCAGCTCTTGCTGTGCTGAAGGCTGCTTGTAGCAGTTGATTATCTCCACATGGCTATCTACAAGCCCGAGCAGTCTGTGGTGCAGCTAACTTCATACTAGGAAGATAAGGCATGAGAGGTCACATCAGGGCTAGAACTGGGCTGCAACAGAGAAGGTCACCAGGTCCAGAAGACAGCATACTGGGTCAGAGTACCTAAACAAAACAAGGAGTCTGCAAGGCTACTCATAGTGATTCTCTGTCTGCTGAGGCTGAACCCCTTCCTACAGGCAAAACCAGAGTATTTTAAAGTATATATATTATATATATTTTAAAGTATAACAGTACAGCTAAAGCAGTATAACTCCTCATTACACCTGTGTAATCTATTTACAGAAAGTAAGAAGTTAATTTAAACCAGTGCAGATACTAGAAGTTCTACCACTGTCTAATCCTTCAGGCACACTGACTGTAAAAGCTCATCTTACATTGCAGCTGCTTTCTCTCTCTCTCTCTTTTATTTTACAGATGTCAGCTAGTTCTGAACCTATTAAAAATTTCCTAAGCCTGTCTTAGACAAGTTGCCTAACCTCTCTATTTTTTGTCCCCAAGGCTGTCATCAGGGAGAACCTTCCTTTACCACTACACAGCCAAAATAGTCTTCTTACAGACAACTCCTTTTGGGGAGTAGGGACCTCAAGTCATCCCACAGGACAAAAAAGCAGAGCCAGTCAAGTCCCAAAGCTCTGCCTGAAGGTATTAATTTCTGAAGAGGTACTCTAGACCTGGATCCCTTCTAGTCCACAGAAACCTTTTGCCAATACTGGTGTGGAAACTCTTCTGCTTCTCTCCTCTCCATGAACATGTTTCAGGGCCAAAAACCAAGTTAAGAACATGCCTCTGTCAATGCACTCTGTAAATCTATCTCAAAATAGTCATCTTGGTAAAAAGACATTTCAGTGCTTTGGTTCAAATGTAGATGATCTCATAGGGGGAATTGCAATGAAATGAAGCCATTTATTAAAGACAGAAGACCTGGAAATCAGTTAAAGCCATAACACTCAGGAAAACATTTTTATATACATCCATTCAAGTCAGATTTTCTTTTGATTGTTCCAAAATCCCTAGTCCCTTGCTAAGACATCACTCAAAATGCTGATGATATTATCCCATCTCTATTCAACATAACAGAGGTCAAATAATAGAAAGTGGTATTTTTTTTCTAAATACTACATGGAAACTCAGGCAGATAAGTACAAGATGACCACACCTGTAGCCTAACTTCTGACATTTTGTATTCTTCTTGACAAGTGTTTAAAGATGCTTCTTGCTGTCAATAATACTAACAGATTTATGAACTGGGACTTAACTGCCCTGGCACTGCTTGGAACACAGCGTGCACAGGTTTCATAAAATGATTGATTGAAATTCACTTTTGAGGATGACAGTAACTAGTTGTGTAGAAAACTGTGGTGTTAAGGCAGTTGATTACCCTATTTCTATAAAAGAATTATAAAATCTACTCGGGTAAAATCACTGCAATGCAGTCACTTTCAAAGACTATGGGATTTTTTTCAATTTTCACCCACATGAGAGGACAAAAGTAGATTAAACTTAAAGTAGCCTAAACACTTCGCAAAGTCAAATGCAGGTGCAATATTCACTCTCAGATAGATTTTTTTTTTTTTAATCAGCTCACATTCAGTCTAGATGAAGGACTGAAGAACATCCCAGTTGATGTGGAGCTTACAGGTAGATAGTCATGTCATACTTCTGCACATTGGCAGGCTACCTCATGAGTGGTAGAACAGCCATGCTTGCTTTTCGTTTGCAGCAGACCTATATGACCATGTATACCCTACAAAGGGTTCCCAAAGATCCTGGTTCCTTTTTAACCTGACTGTACTCTGGCTGTCTTGTGACTTTGACCTAGCAGGGGAATAGTGATCCAGGAGCTGCTGACATTGCATGTGAGCATTCCATGGAAGAGCAGGGCACTGCTGAGCTGCAGAGCACGCGGCACACCTAAAGGCAGTTCCAGGAGTGTCCAGGCACTGTCCTACAAAAACCAAGAAGATTCATATGAGTGATGTGGATTTCTGTTCCAGGCTGTCTGGGTCTCTCTGTGGTCAGTGACCCCAGTAAGAGACAGGTCTTATGGCGATTTCAGAAGTCCCCTTATCAGTATTGTCAATTTGGGTATCCATGCCCCCAGAACTCAGATGTATGTCCAGTTGCATAAATGTAAAAGGCCACAGCTCAGAATCAAGGAAAGCTAGAAAATCTAATCACAAGCTGAGGAAATGAATTCCTGGGAAGCACTTTGAAGAGAATTTTCTCTCCCCGAGGGCCAGGGAGTGCTGCCTGCTGAGGAGGAAGGGTTTCTATCCCAAAACACCTGGGTTCCACTTAAATGATCTTGGTAATAAAAATCATGAAAAATGATAAATTATACCTACTTGAGCTGTGTGCCTTAAGCAATTGACATTTGCAAAGCACAATGAAATCCTCAAAATGAAAGACAGCACATGTGGTGCATGAAATGAATTACGCCATTGCCTAATTTCATTCCAGAAGAAAACTCTGGCAGTGTGTGTGATGCAAAGCATAGATAACATGTGGGACATTTCCTTTCATGATGAACATATTTTTACTATAATAAAATTCACAAAAAGAGTCTTTTTCTCCCTATGTATCTTTGAAGCAGGACTAGGGAGGCATATTCCTCTCAAATAGGGAAAGCATAAATCCTAAAAATTTGGGCCTATCTACAGATCATATGTGAGTAAGGTAGCTGTTGTGATTTTCCTGAAATTCACCTGTCTTAAAGCAGACTGAAAAAATTATCTTACATGCAGACAGTGGAATTAAGAAATGTTGATGTTTATTTCTACAGCAGAGGTTCATAGTACCATAGAATATCTTAAGATGGAAGACACTCACAAGGATCATCAAAGTCCTCCTCCTGGCCCAGCACAAAACATCCACAAGGGTCACACCATGTGCCTGAGAGCATTATCCAAACACTTCTTGAGCTCTGGCAAGTTTGGTGCTGTGACCACTTCCCTGCAGAGCCCGTTCCAGAGCCCAACCATCCTCTGGGTGAGGAACCTCTTTCTAATATCCAACCTAAACCTCCCCTGACACAGCTTCAGGCTATTCGCTCAGGTCCTGTCATGGCCACCACAGAGAACTGATCAGGGCCTGCCCCTCCTCTTCCCCTCATGAGGAAGTTGTAACTGCAATAAGGTCTCCTCTCAGTCTCTTCTTCCCCAGGATGAACAGATCAAGTGCCCTCAGCCGCTCCTCATACAGCTTCCCCTCAAGGCCTTTCACCATCTTTGTTGCCCTCCTTTGAACATTCTCTGAGAGCTTAATGTCTTCCTTACATTTTGGTGCCCCACACTGCACACAATATGCAAGGTGAGGCCGCCCCAGTGCAGAGCAGAGCGGGACAATCCCCTCCCTCGACCGGCTGGCGATGCTTTGCCTGATGCCCCTCAGGACATGGTTGGCCCTCCTGGCTGCCAGGGCACTGCTGACTCAGGTTCAACTGGCTGCCAACCAGGACCCCCTGATCCCTTTCCATGGCACCACTCTCCAGCCTCTCATTCACCAGGCTGTACCTACATCCAGGTTTACCTTGGCCCAGATGCAGAATCCAGCACTTGTCTTTGCTAAACTTCATATGGTTAGTCATTGCCCAGTCCTCTCATTTGTCCAGGTTTCTCTGCAGCCTCCCTGCCTTCAAGGGAGTCAGCAAACCCTCACAGTTTCGTATCTTTGGCAAACTTACTTAATATACCTTTAAGTCCTGCATCGAAGTCGGTTAAGAAGATATTAAAGATTCATTAGTCTTTGAGATGTTTGAAATTCCCCAAATCTCAAGAAGTCTGGAGGCTACAGCTTCACTCCATATGTGAATGTAGACACCTTGGTGAGACCTTGGGTGTCTCCATTCCCATGACCTCAGGGAAGGGAGCAGGCTTCCTGACAAAGCCCTGCATCGGAGAGCTCTGCAGTGGCATGGGAGCATGCTGGGGTCTGACACAGTTTTGCTTTTGTCCTTGAGTGAATAGAGAGCTCCTTCAACATTAAGAATGGTAAGCTGAAAGCTACATCTGAATGAGTTTTTCTTTTTCAATAGATGCTTCTCATCCTATATATTCAGGATGAAAAAGTTCTGATTCTCACTTGAAGGTAGCTGTTGCTGTCCCAAGTCTGAAAACAGCTTTCAACACTTGTCTGCAGAAATTGTAAGGCCCTTGTTCTAGTCCATGGGAAGTCCTTCCAATAGCTACAAGAGACTCTGAAGAAATATTGCAGACATACTCAGCTTCCTACTGGCCACAGAGTATTTTCCAGGAAGATGATGAGTTCTTCCTATGTGCCCTTGAGACTGCCTTTAAGGGCTGAAAGAAGAAAAACTCTGAGGCTCTTGTGTATCATCAGTTAAAATGCCTGTGGCGTGCTGAAAACAGAAGCATCACAGGTGGGATAAGAAGAACTGAACATAACATGAAAGATGAAGGTGCCTAGAAGAGTTGCATGGGCTGTACTATTCCTTTTCATAGTTCATTCCACAGTTTTCACAAAAATCCAACAAAGTGCCAAAAAAGACAGGCACCTGGTGAGCACTGTTATCTGACTCGGCAGGAAGTGACACTGCTATGAGACAGACTTACGAGGGAGCCTAAAGCTGTTTTTATTCCAGACTGGGAAAATGCCAAAATGCTTTCACAAAGCAGAATGAAGTCACATCTCCCATCTCCATATTATTTTGCCTTTATCTCAGTGCCTTAGGAGCTATCCTGTCAAAAATACTTCTACAAATACTGTATCCATGTAAAACATTTTCACCATCAAACCAGTATCTGGACACAAAATAAAATATGACATTAAAATGTTCAAACCAGCTCTCCACTGTAGGTTTATCTGGCCGCAGAAGCAGGATCTCCTTTACATTTTGTGAGTTTAAAGCACTTTTTTCAGGTCTTTGACTGAAAAATGCAGAATATTTGATTGCTGGAACAGCACTTGTTACTATGGACATTTGGACACAGTGCAAAAGCACCTGATCCAAGAAAATGCTTTTCAGAACACGTTTTTTTGTCAAAAATTCTGTTTTATTGAAAACCCAATGGTTTAGCAGAAGCACACTAACATTGACCAACCTTGTCCTGAGTCCAGGATGCAATTTTTGCTGGACGAAAGCCGTAAGTCCAGAATAGCCCGATAATTATCTCAAACTCTCCTGCCTCAGTCAGAGCAGACAGGAACAGATGTAGGATCCTACTTCTTGAGGTCCTGCTAAGGAGAGCAATCACTTGCAAAAACATCTCTGGTCATCTAGAGTGTTTTTATTAAAAGTTTTGAACAGACTTGTGTTTTCAACTTTATTACTACAAAAAATGATTTAAAACCAAAAATGGGATTATTTTCCCTGCAGTACATGGGCTGTTGCCTCTAGAAAACGTTCTGGTTTCCTACCACAGTCAATGGCTGGGACAGCAAAGAGCCAGCATGTTCACATTTGCTCACAAAAACCTTTTGAAGCAAAAAGCTGCAGCTTGAAACAACAAGTAAGACCCTTGCCCTTTCCTTAGCAAAGACATACACACTCTGTTGCCACTGCTGGAGGCGTTTCCTGTCCCAGCATGACCATGTCATCTTCATTTATCTCAAACGCCTTGATTTAGTTAGTCTTTGATAGCTTGTAGGGAAAAAGGGGCCCTGCCTATTCTCTGTCAGGTTGTTGACAGCAAAACAAGATCTGTTTCCTTTGGGCTTGTGGTATTTTGGTTGGGTTCTTCTTAACTTTCACATATCAGTCAAAGAGGCAACCTCAAATGAAACGTTCCAGCAGTTCAGTGCAATAAATTAAACATCTGCTGGTGGAGATGGCCTCATGCTGAGGTTGAAATTGGCCCTATAAGTCTGGGAAGGATCCTCTAACTTGTTTTTGTCCTGCCAAAACAATAAAGGGGAACTTTGGGGGGCATTTATGGTCAAAGTTTTGAATTTTGCAAGGGGGTTTTTTGAATGTTTTTTGAAAACTTATCTGCCATTTGGTTTTAGATTATGAAAATTATTTGGAAAACACGGGCTCGTCTCTCAGTTTAATGCTTTTAAAATGCTGCCCTGGACTTCTGAGTGGCTTCTGTCATCTTGGTGCACAGAAGCATCCTGGGTAGTTAATGACACCTCATCTGGTCCAGGCCAGTGACCAGCTGTCAGTGCAAGGTAACACCATGGCAGGTCAACAGACCTCTCTGCATGCGCTGAGCAGTGGCACTTGCCCTTCACCTATCTCTAGGAATCGCAAGGTGATGACATTTATCCTAAACATTTTACTCCTGGAACTGTATAAAGATGCCTTACTTAGTCTGTCATGCTCCAAGAGCAGGTGCTGGACTGTTACCATGTCACGGCTGATAAGCAAGACCTTAGTCCTCTGTATATATTTTTTAATGGATTTGCTGTTCATAAGAGACTCATCTGATTCTATATTCCAAGCAACTGTATTCACTGAAGAGTGAAATGAATAAACTGCTTAATAAACTGCTTAATATGTTTCTGCTGCCATAATTATTATCGCTGTTTTTATTACCATTATTGCTACTAGTTTCTCTTTATCAAAGTACTACCAAGGAAGGTTTCCCTGTTCCAGTCATTTATCCCAGAGAGGATACTGTCTAAATAGAGAATGCAAAAAAAGAGAGATGAGTTAAATCCACAGGCAGATTCAATTGTGTGGTAGCAGGCAGTCTCACAACAATTGCACCATGTGATGGTTGTCAAGTTTCTGGATGGAAGACAGAGAGCTACCTGCCAGGGGTTTAGCCGAAGGGGAAGAGAGGCGATGGGAGAGGGCATTCACTGAGATTTGCATTGACAGGCTTTGATTCATACAGTCTCTCTTTCCAAGGTGATGAATGCCAATTTTTATGTGAGAAAATGTCAAAGCCTCTCTTCTAATCCAAACAAAACTCATTGAAGTGAAATTGTCAAAAGACAATGACAGAGCAAATAAAACTAAACTCCTTGTATGAAGAAAGAGCATCGCTAAAAATAAAACTAGATAATTTCTTATCATTGTATGTCACCCATTCCTCAGCAACCAAAGCACTATGTTAGAGAAATGACTGGGAGTATGTGGAAACACCATCTACTTGAATTGCTTGCTGGTTCTTTTGTCCTGGTCATATCATGTGCTCCTTTATAAAAAAGTGGTGCTCCAAAAATACTTCTGTGCAGTATGCCTCACTGTTTCATGGCTTGGCTTCACAGCACTTGGCTCTGCACATCCCCTCGCCTGGCTGCAACACGGCTGGGACCAGCTCAGTGACAATAGCCCCAGGGCTGGACCCTCAGTTAGCAGATAAATTATTTTTTTCAGAGAGAGATGGGAATGTGATCCCATGGAAAGGTTTTCTTTAGTACCAAAAGGGGACAATCCAGTCTTAGTGTCAAGGTCCAATGAATCCGATAAGACCCTAACAAAATGCATGTCAGGACAAGCTCAAGACATTTTCACATGTCTTTGTAATTTGTAAAAAGTGACACTGTGTACAGTGGGCCATCCAACAGCAATCACAGCAACAGCTTCATGGTGAATCACAATGGTGCTATGCAGATATATCCACCAAGTAATGAAATTTGCTTACTTTTGCTAGCAGACTAGCTATGTGCAAAACCCAACTGGAGAGGAGTCAGTTATATCTCTGCTCTGCTCTGCCTTCCATGACTCTGTGCTTGTCTTCTGTTAACCCAAATATAGGGCTATCATTAGCTCAGAGACTTGCCTAGTGACAGCACAACCACCCAGCATCAGCAGCAGAACATGGGATGGATTCCACCACAGACACCAAGAGGAGACTGTCAAGGATTCCAAGTGGCCCATTAGAAACTCCCCTGAAGATCATGTGATTCTTTCTACAGAAGTTGCTAGCTGTTCGATGGAGCCCAAGTGAAGAGGGAATGATTATAGAGACAATTAAATTTCCTTGTACATGGCAAAGGTGCTACTATATTTCTTTAATTCTTTTCACTGACCAGTTCCTGAGCTCAAGGATAGGGGTTTTTCCACACCTCAAATGCCTAAAGCAATGCCCAGAAATACAAAACTAAAACATATGAGGGAGAGATCAACTTTACATCTGTAATTCCCCCGGGTAGAGCCCTTATTTACTTAGGAGAGGAGCTGTCTTTTCTTAGTTTCCCATATGACAATTCTCTGCTTAGTCTTATCTTGGAGTGACTCACAGTAGGGGTCAAAAGGTGAAGAGAAACTTCATGGTAACCTCTTCATAACCCTCTTGTAAAGTCTGTTTTCTTTGGCTCTCAGTTTGTATTTGTAATCAGTGGGCAATTTCCCCTCATCTCTCTCTTTTCCACTCTTTTTTTTTTTTAATTGAAAACTTGGTAAAGTTAAGGTTCCTTTTATACCGAAAGTGTCCCACTCCCTTCCTGCCTCACTGGTCATGTGCATTCCTCCAATTCCCTTCAGGTCACATCCTGAAAAACAGCAAAACTCCATTGCCTCCATAGGGAAGTCCATCAGTGCTCCAGGAGGGCTGCTACCCTGCCCCAGGGAAGAGCAGTGTCCTGACACGGCTGATGATGGGGAGGTGAGATGCTGGATGCAGTCCTTGGGGGTTCCTACCCTACCTGCGCCATGGGTGTTTCCTAACTGCCTACAAACATAAAATCACCCCTACTTGGAGCAATGTACTGTGATAGCCTGAAATACTTCTCAGCCTGACTTTGTGCTGGAAAGGTTAACAGAAGGGACTCTGAAGAAATGTTCTTGGGAAAGATGGCAAAATCTTCCCAGCATTGCCTTCATCTCCATTTCCTCTTTAAAGCAAAATAAGATCTCCTCCCAGATATCCAGCCACCAAATGCAGATCTCAGAAAGAAAGCGGTCATCCATTCCAACCTGCACATCCTTCTGCTAGATGGAATTGACCTTCAGCCTTTCCACGTTAAGAGCCACGACTGAATCATTTCTGCTGACAGAAAAAGAGTAACTACCCGACAAACTGGTCACTCCCAGCTCTGAGGGTCCTGAGATTCTAGGCAAGCCAATACTCTTCTGAACATCCATCAGTGTGTACCTGATTCTCAATGTGGGTTTAAAGACCATTACAGCTAATGAAACTGAGCATGTGGGTAGCATTAAACTTATGCTTCAGTGCTTAGCTGATGGATTTAAGCAGGCATATAAGTTGTTCATTGAACAGAGGCTTGTGAGCACCAGCCTAGAAGGACATTTTTATTTATTCCTCAAGTACTAAGAGTTGTTCTTAATCATACAGGAGTACAGCAGTGCCTGCTGCAGTGGACACATACCAAAGGGAGAGACAGAAGAGCAGAGTAAGCATATTTCTTTTTTTCATGTATCAGTGACCAAGGATGTGCAGATGCCTGGGAGATGAGTCTGGAAAGTGCAAGCAAAACAAACATGCAGAGTGAAATGGAAACAGTCCTTGCTTTTACAGTTACATAGAGCAGTATCACCTCAGTGTCAGCAGCAGCAAACTTTTCCACTCCCCATCTGCTAGCATTCATTTTAATTCCTGCAGTAGTGTACTATGGAAAATATGGGGTCATGGTGTCCTTGCTTTTTTCTCAGTTCATCTGTTTCTCTTTTCACTCTTAGAGGAAATTTTTCTGTTCCTACAGCATGTCCATTTTCAGTGGCTTGGGTTTTTATATCACAAAAAGGGAAAAGGAAAAAAATTAACAGTAGATCTTTTTTTTCCCCAGAGACCTAATGTCTGAGTAACAGACAGGGAGGGGGCAATGTACCTTGTTGTAAATGGCATCAGTGTTGTGTCTTTTCAAACAGGTTTGTTTTTTTTCTCACCGACGAATATAGGAAAAGTAGGATGTCAATTAAACAGCTTTTTTTTGCTCTCCATACATAACTGTTCATTTCAAGCTACAAACCTCCTACCAAACTGACCCTTGGTGAAGCTACTGTAATATTTCAGAGTAATTAATGGCAATAAAGCTATTTCTTGTAAGTTGGTCAGGCCTTCATCATTTTAGGCCTTAATTCAAGAAATATGGTTAAGCAGGACAGTAAAAAAGCTCTATATCAATCACATGCCCTTAGAGTTTTTCAGGAGCAAAACCCAAGCAGATTTCTAGTCAGGAAATATTTTTGAACCGAAACTGATTTGGATTTGGAGGATTCTTTCTCAGATGTTGACTTCTTAAGATGACCCTCCTTTTTTAATACCTTTTCAGGAGGAAGGTCATCAACTACTGCACATTTCTCAGATGTTAGATACCATCAGAATAAACGTTCTTCACAGAAATATGGAAAAGTACAGTGTCTGTTCAAAGTCTGCCAAAAAAATGAAGTTAAAGATCATAAGTTGTCATCAAATGTAAAAAAAACCCACAAAACATTTCTTCCCTGAGATCATTAACTTCGCCTTTGCTGTTGTTGCTCTCTTGGAGTAACTTAAGGTGACCATCTAATCTGTTACAGAAGTCTGGTATCTGAGTGCCAAATCCTTTGCTGCTCCTTTGAAAAATTATATAAATAAATGGTTAGAGAAGTATTGCAAAAAATATGCAGAAAGATCTAAGCAGGTAAATTAAGGAAGCTCTTAGCATCAACAAATGGAATTAACAATAGTAGTCTGTGCCACATGGTCTAAGGTGGTTGGTTTGACCATGCAGTGGCCTGTCGTACAAGGCTAATAGCTAAAAAATGCTGTAGATAGGAATCTCCACCAGGCCTCCTGACTTTCTGACAGCTAGCAGGTCCAACAGAAGTTATTTTCTTTTGGTTTTAAAATAAATAAATTGTTTTCTCCTGGTTAAAGGCACAGTGGTAAGTTAAAAAGTAGGTAAGATAGATGTAAAGTTCAGTGCTTTTTTCAATCAGTAAGGATTAGGAACTATGTATATTGTTAAACACTAAAGGAAGCGGATTAAAATATAACCACTAGAGCCTTTATTCCTAACTACACTGGCCAGTTTGAGCTGCATGTGCCTACACTGCTGCCCGTAAGGAAAAAGCCAGGTGTAAGTGACCAGCAGGTACAGAAGTACCTATCTGAAAATGTCTCTTTCTGAGACTTGCCCCCTCCTGACACGCCATGTTTCCATAGCGTGCAGCATAGTAGGAGAAAACAGCAACAGAAATAAACAGCAATAAAATAAGGGATTACAGCTCTGTCAGCATACAGCAAAAATGAACTATTTTTGAACAAGGTGGCAAGCACGCTGGAGGGAAAATGATTTTTAATGAGCTAGGTTGCAGAGCCATGCTCCCATCATACTGGCATCTTCACAGTCACAGCAGCACAGTCCTGCCCTTCCTATTCCTGCAACAGCCCTTGTGAGACTGATACACCTGAAATAGTGAGCATCCACCTTTTGGTTTACAGCATAGCAGTAGGGAGGAGTAAATGTCAGCAAATTCAAGGTTTGACCCACCAAGCCCTGCCAGGTGACCATTGCCACTGGATACATCACCCATGAGCTGCAAAGAGATCACTGGCCATCCTACATTCATGTCTTGCCAGCCCAGAATAACAATTAAGAACAGCAGGAACTAAACTTCACCTGTTACATATGTCTTGCACCTAAAACACTTGCACGGCATGATATATGCAGTCATAAGAATGATCATATAAATGCCTACATATTTCCCAAACTGCTGCGTAAATTCCAAAATGTTGTATAAACATACTTCATCCTGCACTTGTGGGTGACAGGCAAATTCTTCTCATAACAACTGGCCTGTGGTTTCCTGAGTAACAAATGTATGCCAGAGGGAAGCAGTGAAAAAACTGTTAGAAAAGCCTAATTGCAAACTGAAGGAAAAAGCATGAAGAAGAAGAGGCCAAATAAGCAACTTCAGTCACTCCACTGACAGGACTATAATTGCAACGGAAGTGAAAATCACCCAAAAAAATAGCACTGACAGACAGTGCTTAGCAGGTGCAGAAATTTATCTGACAGCTGCAGATGGTTCCTTGAGCAGCTAATCATGACCGTAGGTTTCCGTAAGCTAGGCTTTGGTCCCCCAGTTTTGTTCTTGCTTGCACACATCCCAACACTGAGCTTTCACTTTGAATTGTAAGGTGGGATGAAACGCCCAGTTGATGGTGGATTTAGTCCAAGAGCTCCAAGAACACCAGCGCTGAAAGGGTTGTAACCTCAGCGAGCTACTAAATAAGGTCTGTCTCTGTCTTTCTGGAACAAAAAGGGTTTTCATTATTTTGAGAATGGTTTCTGTAAGAATACCACAGCAATCTTTCTTGTAAAACTTACCACCAAAAAATCTAAAAATTTCTTTGCTTTGGCTGTCCTAAGTAAAGTTGTTTTCAGATCCCTTAAATAACTTGGTTTTCCTTTTTTTTTTTTTTTTTTTTTTCCAAAAAAAGCGAGGTTTTTGATCCTTTCTAAAAATGCATTTTTCTCTAGAGTGGGGAGAATGTTCCTAGTTCTGCAAGCACCAGTTACCTGGTGCTTTATTATCAAGTCCAGTCCTAGGAAAGAACACAAAATTGTTCATAATCATATTTACAGCAGGCCCTTCTCAGCTTTTCTGGGAGGTTCTTGAATGCATCTGTGAGGTGCTCAGCTGGTCTAAGGTAACATAGTCCCTCTAGACACAGAGATGGGATTGGTTTTCAAATCTTGCATCACTGTTCAATGAAAAACGGAAATTTCTTGTGTCAGAAGTGCTCCAATGTGAATAAACTAATCTAAAAACTGTATATCCTTTTTTTCAGTTTTCTTGGTCAGAAAAACAGAGGAAGCAGCACTACATTGTATTCATGGAGCTTCTCATGCACATGGATTAGGAACACATTTTCCTGAAACTTTATATTCTGCATAGTCGTGTTTTCCCTTTTGTAATTATTCACCTTGCTATCTGTGCACACATAGGAAATATGTGGGAACCCCAGAGTGGGCAAAACCACAGCATCTGGTTCCCAGGGATCTCAAGAAACCATGGTAGACTGCCGGGCAAACATCTGTGCACTCTTTCAAAGGCCTCTTGAGGCTGCATTTGTGGTCACTCTTTTTGTTCTTGCCCTTCCCACTGCCTCCAGGACAGGGTGACAACTTTACACCTGTGTGTGTGTGTGTGTGTCCAAGGAGCAGAAAGACACCCTTGACCCGAATAAAAGCTGCAAACATGAGGAGCTGCTTGGTCTGCAGGCTCAGCCCTTCCCTTTCTTGCAGTGCCCATTTCCAAGGGCCTTATCCCTGGGGCACTATGGGGCTGGGGCAGCCCTCCTCCCTACAAAGTTTGGGGCAATGCTCCAGCCCCCCCTGGTCAGGAGCTGAGGCTCTGCAAGCCCTCTGCAGACCCCCTGTTTCATGGGGAGCTGGACATCCCATGTCACTGTCATGGTGTGCTGTCACTTGCCCCCGGACTCCCCCAAGTCTGGTACCACGACATCCCTTCTGCTGTGCTGCCAGAAGAGCCCAGTGTCACCTCAAAGAGGGAACATAAGTCATGGGATACTTCCCATGCATCATGGTACGTTTTCATGCACAGGAATATACAAAGCCAGGGGAACAGAAGAGCTTGCAGATATGAAACACAAACATCTAAGAGACTTAATGGTTTTCAACTTAAATTTTTAAGGCTGTGGTCTCTTTTTCTAAGCAGTGGATACACAACAGTGACATTTGGATCACTACCAAGGTAAAAGCTTGACAAACAGTTGACAAAGTAATGACCACAACAAAGGGGGATGAATGATGGGTACTTAATGATTTAGTACAATTAAGACAGAGTTCTGGCTTAATTTTCAGCCTGGCAGACATACTGAGCCCAGTTACTAGCAGTTTTGCATGCCTGAAAAGTAGGAAGCAATTTATTACAGAGATCAGCTTTTGAACCGTGTACTTCTTTTTCATAACAACTCTGGTGTTGAGCCCCAGGTGATTACTGCAGCTTTAGCTCGCATTCCCACACTAGATTTGGATGATGTGTAGGAGTCATGACATGATTTTGTCAAATTTACACAGATGTTAGCAATGCAAAATGTCCAGCATCATCACTTTCCGTCCCAGAGAGCCACCGATGACCAGCAGGGGAGCAATCCGCCACCCCAGCCAGCTCAGGAAGACCAGGTGCGTTAGGATAGAGCCTTCCATCCCACGTGCACATCTCTCTGCCCGCTTTTTGGGGTCTTTTCTCAGCCACACCAAAAATGCTTGTATGTTGCCCTGAAAGCTGAGCTGCACCGTTGCTGTGCCCGCTCTGAAGGAATGGAGATCCCCTGAAGGGAGCTGTCGAGTTTTGCACAGCAAAAAAGGGCTAGGAAGGCCCACCAGACACACTGGCCAGGGAGGTCAGGCAAGGACAAGGTGGTGTGGTGGGAAATGCACAAATGACATCTCCATACTAAATCTGGCAAGAAGGATTGTTCCCTCAGACACTGCCCTTCCTCTAGCTCCACACACAGAGGAAGAGGTGCAAGGTCTTATGACCATTTTCTTACCTCTGCCATCAGCTGCAGCTGGACTTGGAAACTTGAAACTCCCATGCATGTCTGGGGGCATTTCTAGAAGATCCTCCTGCTGTTGGTGGTGATTTCTAGACTGAAAGTCCTAACGTTCAAGAGTTTTGATGGGAAATAAGGGCTGTGGGGCTCCAGGTACCAGTCCAGCAGGTGCAGCCACGGAGGTGTCACCGAGCAGCAGGTCTGGGTGTGAGCTGGGAGCCTGCTCTTGGTGAGGATACAGACGCAATGAGCTTGTTACTTCCAGCTGGATCCTCCTATTTTCTCTGGGAGAAGCCAGATGTCCTAACTGACCATCAGTGCAGCAGTTCTCCTGTCAGCCACAGAAATAGCTGAGTCTGTGTTTTAGCAACCCATATATCATTGCAATGGACACTCACATGTTTTAGCAACCAGGTGCAAACAGACAAAATAAGTAAGTGAGTTTCTGCTTTTTTTCCACCCCTTGGATCCCCACTGCAGATGTCCTGGTGCCTTTGCACAGTGAAAGGGCTCCTGACAGCAGGGAAGAAGCCCTTTCCCAGGGAACCCAAGGCTCTGCCCACAAGCTCTACAAACCAGACTTGCCTGGTCTGACCTTCGATCTTTGGGAAGGCCCTGCTAGTCTCAGAGATTATTTGAATCACGAAACTTTCATCTGCAGAACTCTATTGGTGAATACCTTCCAGAAGTGCAGCATCATTTGTATCTCCTGACGTGCTCCAGGACTAACTCAGGTGCATTGCTCCCCTTACCTGTCTTCTGCCTGGGGGTCAGAGGCTTGTTCTCCACTTTTCAGTCTGAGTTTGGAAACAAACAGAGGCCAAAAAAACCCTAATGTCAATTACTTTCAAGAGGTTCAGATTAGACTATCAGCAGAGGAAAGCTGAAAACTGCTCTTCTGCTTTTCCTGCTGCTGCTTGAAGGACTCAGAGCAGGCAATCCCAGTGTTCCTCTCAGCCTGAGAAAGACTCCTATTGTAAAGACTATGAAGGTAATGATGATTCCCAGACAGGATGCTGATTCAGAAGATTAATCCCCAAAAACATTGGACTGTAATGGTAAGGATTTGGCATCACCGTGACAGCTTTGGAATAGGAGTCTTGTAATAGTGTTACCTTCAAACCAAACCTCGCAGTTTGCAGAAGCGAAGCTTAGTTGGTTTTACCATTCGTCATCATGCCCCATGTAACCTTAACAGATGCAGCAGACACTTTCAGCTGCCACTCAAGCAAGGCTGAATACCTCAGAGATGCAGCCGTGATGGGCTGCAACATGCTTTCCTACGCTGTGACGTGACCAGAAGCCAGTATTAGAGCATGGGAGGACGTAAAGCAAGGAAAGCATACAGTCCATACAGAAACCTAAGGAGGCATATCTTTCCACAGCCTGGAACCTCACCATGCCTCTAAGTTTAAAGAGGGTACCAAACACCACCAGACCAGAAGGGAATGACTTTAGACCTTTCAGGAACTGTTGAGAATTATGAAACTGGAGAAGCAGAGTTAGGGAGTGGTTCGCAGAAAATCAGGGTATTTGTCTTCACTCCTTTCTGTCTCTCCCCCCCAGATTTCTGTGGGTGGGACTAATAACTTGAAGATCTCTGTTCTCATCCATGTACTAGACTCACCTCTACAGCCTCTCTCATGAAGTGAAAGTTCACAAGGGTAAAGGAAACAGTCACAGGCAGATAGGACATCTGATCTCTGGTCTTATGATGAAAAAATAGGGTATTTTCCTTTTTTGCATGATTTTTGTTTTACTTTACAAGCAGGTATTTGGTGACAACAAAGTTGTAGTGAGTTATTCCATTTCGGGAAACAGAAGAACAGACAGAATGCCCTACTTAGTCACTTAAAGCACATGATGTACAGCACTGAGCATCAGGAACAGAACATGTGCTACTCCAAAACCTCGTACTTTAAAATCAAATCCCTAGTTTTATTCTGAGCCTAATGTGAATGATAACAAAAAAAGATTAATCCCCTTTTTATACTACAAATCAGTTCCACTGAAACCATCTCATATTTAGGCTCTCTTGACAACATTGCTTTAAAGACAGTGAGAGGAACATAAAACTGACATGCAAACCATCTGCTCATCAACATTTCATCTCTTTTGCCCTAATTTCTTCACACACAGGAAAATTATCCAGCTGTCTCTCTAAATACATGGGTCTCTAACATGCAAGGATTTGTGATATTCCCTCTGCTGCCAAAAAATTCCTGTGCACATTACCTGGTTAAATCTCATCCCTCTCTGCAACATAAAAACTACCTGATCTGGGAGATTCAGATCATGGGATTTATACTAATAAATGCTGATCCAACTTCATGTCAAAAATTAATCTTCTTCTAATAAAACTTTTTTTTATTTTAACACATAAAACTGCAATAAAGCATTTTTAGTTGACAGTAAGATACTGGTCTTTCAGCCAAAGTTAACAGAAACAAAGACTTTGGAAATAAAAAATTCTTTTACTGAAAAACATAAATGAGAAACATAATACAAAATAGATATGACAGCTACATCACCAGTAAAATGCAGCCAAACCTGTCTATGGTTTGTCCAGAATCCTGTACTGACTACTTTAAAACAGCAAAAAGTTTGCTTTAAAGAGATTTGTTAAGTTCTGAAATTACTTATAATGAAAAATCCCTTCCCACAGTAACAAGTCATAGATCCCGAACCTTATCTCTGCAGCTATTGCTAGAGCAAAAGGGAAATTGTGTCTTGCTCATCTAGCATCCCCAGTGGTAGCAGAGAGTTAAAAAACAGACTCTCATGCTTCCAGTTCTGAGGCCAAAAATTACTTCACATTCTTAGGAGTAAACTAATTGCCAGATGCATGTGAGAGTAGATCCATGTGTAAAAACACAGTACAGAAACATTCCTAATTAATGAAGGGTTGTACAGTCAAAGCACCCATACTGCCCAAGGTTCCTGCTGGACCTATCAAATATCCAGTGCAAACAATCCAGCCAGTAAGTCAGCTATTTGCAGGCAGTATAAATGCAAATTTGTTAATGACAGAGATTCTTGGTCTTTCAGCAAGGCCACGGTGACTTCAAGTTTGTTCGCCAACCAACACCATGGAGTGGGATGAGGGAGGCTGTGCCCTGCTTCACATTCATGGCACAGTGGTACCAGAGGCTCAGGCATGGGGTAGAAGCTTGCTGGACCCATGAGATAGGGCATGAGTCACACCTGGAGGTTGAGTAGCAGGCCCTTAGCTCTGCTCAGAGGCAGGAAGGGCTGAGACACACCAGGGCACTACCCTGTACATGGTGAGATGCAAGCTGGCGTCTCTGTGTCCTGCTTCACTGATGGCCATGAGCCTTCCCACAGTGAGAACCGGTGTCCCCATGTCCTCGCAGGCTTCACCTCCCCACTTTGGACCATCCAGGACTATGGTGGCGACCTCCAAAGGAAGGGGAAGTTGGTCTCTGCGGGTGGTAGTAGTGAGGAAGCAGTGTCACAGGTGAGGGACAAATCTGCCTGAGACACTTCTAGCCCCAGCACTTCTGCTGAGTTGTTGGCCAGTGACCTTTCTACTCCATCCATGCCCCCCTTACCTGCCCAGAGGGCACCTGTGGCTTCAAGGAGGGAGCAAGAATTTCCCCTGCACAGGCTTCATTTCTGTTTGAATTTGTTTGCCTTTGGTTTCCAGCATTCAGCACTTGTTATTCAACAGGATTAAATAACTCTTCCAGCCCCAGATTTTCTCCCTGAGGGGGAATTCACAGGCCATAAGAAAGCCGTTTTCAGATTGTTTTCCTTGTTGTAATAAATTTGCCAAGACTGAAAACAATCATAGTAAGGGATTTGCTTCTGTGCTCAACTGCCTTCTATGTTCCTTTCCTCCAGGTATCTCAGCTTTGTCAGAACCTCTGGAAAGTTTTTATGCTACCTCCCAAGATGAGTCAGTTTGTCCAGTGTCTTAAGACAATTTCACCTTCTCTTCAGCTGTCATCCAAACATGTTTGTTGTCTCCACTGGTGGGAGAACATTTAACGTATCTTTATAGCCCTGATTGATTTAATGCCATCTACAGGGGCACTAAATGGAACCTGATCAGTTGTACAAGGAGATTTAGTTTAGATTAACATTAGTCTGTCTTGCCATAGTGGAAGCTCTGTATAATCTGCTGGGGCAGCTGGTTCTGTAGTTCTGCAATCCTCCTTCAGAAGTGCCATTTATTGCCCTCTACTCTGCCTGAGATAAATCAGCCCTGAGATATCCCTTCCACAGAATTTAATTACTTTCAGTCCCAATAAAATGTGATGCTCATCACCCCACCATAAGTGCCATTTGTGCAATCATCAGTGCTATCTGGGCAGGCAGAAATCCATCCCAGTCATTATTTACTGCAGAAATACCCTGGTTGTCAGAATTTTTTCCCCTGTGTAATTCCTTCCAGCACACTCTCGAACTAAATTCTGACCTGATGTGCCGGGGTACCTTTTTTTCCCTGCTGGGTGTTTTATGAATGCCATCATAAACTCATCTGCAGGAGTTCAGTTGTAGCTGCACCAACAGCATAACTATGGCTCTGTAATAATCACGTATTGACACAGTGGCAGAGGCTGGAAGGCCCCTCTGGAGGTCACTCAGCCTTTGCTGGTGTCTGGGCCTGCTCCTCCCCTTGTTGAACTTCATAAGGGATCTCTCAGCCCATTCCCCAGCTGATGGAGGTCCCTCTGAATGTCAGCACTGTCTTCTGGTACTAAACACAAACACAACGAAGCAACTTGCCTTAGTGATCCCCACAAATTAACTGATCCTAACATTGGGCTAATACAAATGCCAGGATGGAAACAAAGGCAACACCCATTCCCAATATCTGCTAAGTTGGGGCTTCCTAACGGATTTTAGTTCCAGGTTAGCCCATGGAATAGACCATACACAAATTTTCTTCTATCATCCTCTTCCCACCAAATAGATGCGATAGAGTGGCTCAGTGGAGCACCCTGGAGAAAATAAGTGCAAGAATAATGGAAAATGAGGCACAAATGGATACTATGGAGCTCTGATCCAGTTTTGGGGAAGGGTTTTGGGAGAGGCAGGAGAGAGGGATGTGTGGGTATTCTGTAGAGGTTGCTGGTTGTGATCCAGTAAATGACAAGAGATGGCAGAGCAGTGTGTACCTAATTGTGTCCTTAACAGTCTGTCACTGAAAAAATTCAAATGCCACTAAAGTGTTTGTGGCAGAGGTTACTCCTGCACACAGGCAAGTCTAATGGCACCAGGCAAGTCCAAACATGACTTCTTGGACGCAGTGTCCAAAATCAATCTTCAGGGACAAGCTGGCTCCTCACACCTCTTCATGACTCTTGTAGTGCATGATTTTTTTCCTATTTCTTTTAAAATAAAGCCAACTAGACAGTTCCCAGAGGTACAGGGCAGGAATCAAAATGCTGAGCAAATGTAAATGCCTGCCAAGGTGTGTGCTGATCAGGCAGGATGCTGGTCCAGGATTCTCTTCTCCTGCTTCAGAAGAACTCATTTCCATCTAACAGTTAGGATCATGAAGTTATTCTGACTTTCTCATGCTATAATGGCACTCAAAAGCTGCAGTAATACTTGGGACTTCTTTGGGAGAAGACCTTGATCCAGAAAACCTAAATAAATAGTCCATATTGGCCTCTTCAGTGACAAACTTCCCTAGCAGATTCAGCATGCAACAGCATGAATCACTGCTTGGTGTACTCTGAGCTCATGCCATGGGCAGCCAACTGCATGAGTTATTAATCTAATAGAATGAAATCAATGGAATAATGGGAAACCCTTTCATTTTTGACAGCACAAGACCCAGCTGATTCAGTTGTGTGCTGGCAAGCAGAGCTGTTAAAACAAAACAAAACAAAACAGAAAAGAAAATTGTTACAGGACACAAAACCAGTTTTCTAATAATCTGTCCTAACATTCAGGTTGGGTAAAGCTCAAGGTTTAGAAATCCTCTTTTTACTTCAAGTTTCTGATGCGTTCTTCTCTCTTCTGTTTCACACACACATACTCACACATCATGTTTCAGCCCATGAACCTGCTATTCCAAAGTATGAACATGATACAGAAAACTTGGAAATGCAAATGAAAAACCTATCAGAGATGTTTGATGCACTTCCTCTCAGCTGAGAAAAAATGACGATTGCATATGTAAAAATGTTTTTTCCTCACCTACATGACTTGCTTTCTCACTGAAGTGTTTAGGAGTGCAGTTTTGGTGGTTGTGGTAGAAACATTTCTGTAAGAAAAAAATTCAGTACTCGAGAAACTAACTTGAATACTTTACTTTCTGAAACAGAATCAGTAGGTCATGAAGGACATGCCTGTGGGAGCCAGCAGACTGGTTATGGACTGCAGAAAAGTCCCTACTGAAAAGGAGGAATAATTGTATCACATGGAAGAAACATGGTGCTACTGTCATTCCCCTCTAGCTGCGAGGAGACAGAATGCCCCCCTGGCATGTTCTGTGTTGGGGGTGATGCTGCATGCTGCACTGCTCTCCAAACCCAGGATGACACAGACTTCCCAAGGCTCTTCTGTGGGGAAACTGGAAAGAAAATACCAAAGCTCTTTTATTCTCAAACATGGGGGGAAAAGACAGGAAAATCAGAGCACATACCATCATTCTTCTGCTTGTAGATCCTTCGAAAACTTAGGAAAAAAGTCTTCTAGCACTGTCAAGAAAACAGTCCAAGAAGAAATGTAGGCTGCTTTTAAAGTCTTCACAAAACTTATATCAGCCACCGTTGCACAATGGCAGAGGACCCAAGCCCTTCTCTTTTTTTTTTTTTTTCAGATTTTTTCATCACTTTTGATTTCAGCGTTCAGAGTCATCCCTGAATTCAGTTTATATCAGCACAGGCATGCTTTGAGCCAAACCATCTCCAAAAATCCAGGCAAGAGCAAGTGACGTCTGTGAATCAGATAAGCTTAACTAAATTTGTGGTGCCTGTTCTCTCACAAGCACCACAGTAAGGGTATTTCAGTTCAGGAGGGAGCCTGATATGGGCCAAAGGGAAGGCTGATGCATATGTTGCAGAAATGTAACTTGATAGCAACTTTATTTAACTAGCAAGCAAGGCCATCCTGGCTGAGGCAGCAAGGACAGGTTCTCTTGTGCAATGACAGAAATTGTCCTGTACTTGCTGACTTGCGAGTGCTGGTGCTCAGGAGACAGATGAAGGTACTTGGCAGAGTGGGTGGCAGTTGACAGTGCTTAGTACAGGGCAGTAGGAGAGCAGGACATGCTGCTCTAGGGATGCACGTGGAGCTGCGCAATGCACCTTGCATGTGGGATGACTGAAGAGCATCTGGTTAAGATCAGAGTTCAAGCTGTCCTGCACAAGTGGCTGTTTGAAATAAATAAGTGTTGTATGTCCACTCGCAGTGATTGCCTCACAAGTTGTTATTGAGAGGGAAATGTAAGCATGGTGTGTCCGAGTCAGTTTTTGGAGGGTTAGCTGAGGGCTCTGGCACCAGTAGCCCAAAATACATTTGGTGTGCGTGCTTGACTTACAGCCTGGCTGTTCCAGGACTGTGTATGTTGCTAAAGAACTTTCCCATTGTTTCACTGGTTACATTGCTCTCAGTATTTGGCTTGGCTTTTGTTTTATGTCCCAGTCCCTCTAAAGCCTGTCTAATGGAAAATGCTTACCCTTTTCCTGACTCTGATTTAAAAGAGCCTTTTTTTCATCCATACTTCTGTGAATCTCCCAAGTCCCTGGTGATTTTGTATGTCCTGTCTAACCTATAGAAAAATACCTATGGCTTCAAAAGAAAAGTTTAAGGAAGAGATGGAAAATTTTATCATTTTATACATAGAATAGCCTATATACAGGTCCTGTCCACAGGATCACATTCAACAAAGGAAAAAGTGGTTGAAAACTCCTGGCAAAAGTGCTTTGCGCAGGCTGGGCACAGAGGTGGGCCCCTGGCAAGGTGTACGCTGTGGCTGATATGGCAGAGGGGGACACATTTGAGGGGCTGCAGCTCCCCAGACAGACTCACACAGCATTCCTGCATGACCCCAGGAATTAACTGCTCTCAGCCCCTCACAGTGCCAAGCTCCCTGCCACTGGTGGGGAATGTCCTGCACTATGACGCTCCCAAACTGTGCTGACCTCTGTGCTTGGCAACAATGGTGAGATGCTGCCCCTGCCCCACTGCTGCCTGTTGCTGCTCCTGTCAGCTGAGCTCAAGGGGACCCAGAACCTCTGCCTTGAGCTGAACCTGAAATTTTCAGCTGCCCTAGGCCTTGGGCACAGCTTGGGAGTTCTTGTGTCCCCAGCTTCAGGGCCACTTACATAGTCAACTGCCTGAAAATAGACACTCATGCTGTTGGTGGCACATGTCAGCTGGCATGTGAACCAAAAATATGTATTTTTAGGGGTCTCAAATTCTACTTATCTAGTGACTTTCCGCGGAGTTAGGGAAAACTGAGTTATCCAAGTGACTTAGGCAGACTAAAGGCCAGGTCCTATGGCTTGCAGTTCCCCAGTTCACTATCACCAAGACTGACTAGGAGCTGAGGACTGAGAGCCTGGAAGCTCTAGCAACCCCTCTCTACGGTAACTGGGAAAGAAGTTTGACATATGGGAGCTTAGGATTCTGTACCTGGCTTTGGCTCTCTGGAAACCACCAGGCAGGCTGCCAAGAAGTGAGGAGGCCATCCAGCATCCTGGCAAGAGAAGAAATGAACTCATCAGTATCCCAAAGGCTGTCCTAGTGACTTGCTGGGGGTGCACCAGTGCCACCTGGTTGCACATGAGCTGCCTGCACAGTGTATTCGGGGTTGACCCTGGAGAGAAGGACCTGTGGGGACCTGAGATGACGGACTAGGGTTTCTTGAAGTCTCATAGTTCCAAGGTTGAGGTTAGGATATGTTTGGTTTGCAGACTTTTTCCATACCTGAAGAGGCTGCTGTTTAACATCTCTAAGTGCCAGATATTTCTTAGAGATACAGCTTCATCTTGGGAGACTGCTACTGTGCTCAGCGGTGCTGAAACTGAAGGAAAAGGAATCTGCTCAGGAAGGGACTGAGTTGCTGACTGGTTGATGAAAAGCCCTCAGATACCTTCAGACTTCCAGTAGACCTTGGAGCGGAAAATGACTTTCAAAAAAAAAAAAATCTCCTGCTGCGATTCTGCACCCATTGAAAGGTGATTTGGACTCTGTTTGGACTCAAAATATCATCTGACATAGACCCAAGGGTCTGATTCAAATGTAAAACACAAAAGATGGAATGCTTTCTGTTTCTTATTCTTACATGCAATCCCTGAAAGTTTAGGCAGAAACGGCTCGATTTTCTTACAGGATGCAGACAGATAACAGTGCCCAGTGTTTCTTGTGTTGCCCTGGCTGTAGTGTGCCTACTCTGACGCTTCTACACAATTCTGTTTCCCCAAGACAAATTTTAGTCATTCCAGTATAACGCATCATTAGCACAGTTTGACAGAATGAAATACACCCCTGTCCAACATGTCACTGCTGTGCTTGGCATTGACTAAGTGCCAATGTCTGACGGTCATGAAGTTGTTACTCACCATGGAATCTGTCAGCCAAGTGTGAGCACTCCCTACAGACCTAATGAGGAGGGGACTTGTGGAGGAACTTGTTTTGGCATGGTTGGCATTTCGTTGGAAAGAGGACATCCTGTAATTACAAAACTTCACTGACGCAAGCTTGGTGGTGTATGTGAAAGGAGGAGGCAAAGAGAGAGGAGAGTGGGAACACAAAAACAAATTGCAGTCCCTGAGCCACATCCAGGATGCTGCTACTTGACAAACCATGGGTTGGAAATATCTGTGGTGAAGAGTCTGGATTGCCATCCAATGGCCAAATGGAATTTCAGATGCCAGCATAGGTCAAAGGCAATGTCAAGAGAAAATAAATTTGGAGAAAGAAAAATCAACAAGTATAAGCAGCCTGCTTACATTTTACAGCATGGTGGTATCTGTATTGCCATCATGGCAACACACTTATTACACATACATAACATTTGCCTTCTTCCTCTTTAATGTCAACTTCTAGACCACTGCTTTCCTGTGGTCACACAGACCTTCACAGCTGTCACCAGCTGAGCATGCAGCTGCAGGGACCTTCACTGTCAGACCAGAATGGGACAACAGGCCAAGGTTGGCAGTCCGTGCTGTATCCCAAGAAACACACCAAACAGAATTACACACAGTAGGAAAAACAGTCCCCTTAAGAGCCCAAGGCATCTCACCAGTAACATCATGCATATAAGAAACAGTAAAGAATACTACTGAGCCAAATCTGGTGTCAAGGGCCCTTGATCTTATCTCTTGACCTTGTTGGCCCTGATAAGAGGAAACATGGATGCTAGTACGGGAATCTTGTTCTGATTCTGGGCTGTCATTCGTCTTTTCTCCCTTTCTACAAGTAAATATGTAGCTGCTGTAGGCCAGCTTCACTGGGTATGAAAGAAAGACAAGAAAAGTTTGGTGTGCTTGGGGTTTGTTTTCTTTTTTTTTTTTTTTTTTTAGTTGAGACAACACTTGTTCCACATCCATTTTGGCTGAAGACTGAGCTTTTAACTTTTGGCTACAAATCTGACCCCTGAGCATCTTTCTGCCTCTTGAATTGTGTTTCTGAAGGGTATTCCAACACCAAGCCCTTGGCAAGAAGAGTGTGGGACTGGGTGAGGAGATCATGTGAAAGGAAATCAGCTCCCAGTGCATCCTGGACTTGTTCAAACTTCCTTGGGAAAACTTTTCCAGAAACTGCCTGCTCTCTTGCCGGGCTACTGCAGGTTCAGCTGAGTGACTAATGAATAAGACAGAAAACTCTGTCGATTGCAGCTCAGAGACCTGAGTGACAGCCAGAGACATATCTTCTCCTCAGAGGACAGAAAACTGTTTGACACTTGACCAGCCTGAGTCTTCCCAAACCCTTTGATGTCTAAGAGCCGATTGTAGTCCAAGGCTCTGGTTCAATAGAGATTGAAGTGACACAGAGATCATGAATTACAGCAATACAGGGCTGGAAAGGATTCGAGAGAACACCTTCCTCACTCCTTCTCACGCAAAGGCAAGCTAACCATGTCTTGGCCTCTCCTGTCAGATGTATGTCTGATCTGTCCTTAAAAATCTCTAATCACAGGAGTAACAAGTCTTTCTAGGCATTCTCCTTCAGTCTTGTTTTTTTCTAACAGTAGGTGGTGTTTCCTAATGCCTAACCTGAATCACCCTTGACATAAATTAAGCCAGTTCTTCCCATATCCTTATGAGCATCATCGTCTTTCAGAATAATGTTTTAAGTACAGAAAATCTTTCATTATGTCCCATCTCAGGATGCATTCTTTTGAGATTAAAAAAATAAAGAGAGAAAAAAGAAAACACAAAGCCCAAAACCCAAAACCAAATACATCGGCTCCTTGAACCTTTCCTCACAGGTCATATTTTCCAAACTTCTCATCATCCTTGCTGGTCTCCTCTGGCTCTTCTCTGCTTAGTCTTCATCTTTCATCAGAAGCACAGCCCCAAAGCAGACTCACTGCTCCAGTACAGACCTCACCCACACTGAGTAAAGCTAAAATTTTACCTCCTGTGGATTACATGACACATCTGTTGTTAAAGATCACCACAAGATTGGCTGCGGGCTTTTTTCACTTTCCTTACAACATCCTATTGTTAGGTTATTAATTCAAGAATGTTTAGTCCTTACAAATAATGAACTTCACCTCCTGCCCTGTAGTGGTGTTTAAATACGTTGAAAAATCAAGACCCAAACTAGAAGTAAATCCATGCAAATGAATGGTGTAATAAAAGCAGCAAGAAGCAATGTCAGGACCCAGCCATATACCCAATACCAGCATATTTAGACTTCAGAGAGCTGATATGCCTGTTATGTACTGACTGTTTTTTGTAGAAATCTCCAGAATACTTGGCCATATCCCTAACAAATATTATATGTATTTGTACTTTTATTCATCAACGGCTCCCTCACCTAACCTTACAAAAATCTGTGAGAGCAGGATCCTAAATCTTGCCCTCCTCTCGCACAGGCAGGGTTTGGAGCATGTATTTGTGGATCACACAAATTGTGAGAATGTGGTTGTGCACATACTGACAGTGACAGTAATCCAAGAAAATAGGCACCAGATTTGAAAATACAGTCCCTGGTTTTGACTTACAATATTTGCATCTCCTAGTCATAACTAGTGTAGTAGTTATCTGATATATAGAGAGTAGAGATGCTGTGAGTAAGAGCTACCTGAGATGAATTCTGCCCAATTAAATTCTGTAAGGCACTGCTATCCCTTAACCAGTGACTATTTGCTTATTCCTGTTATATGAAGTAATATTTGGCTGTCTAGTGGGTCAATAAACATTATTCTGTAACTGCTTTCATCTCAGTCAGTTTGCTTCAAAATAAGACTTCTATAAACCTTGGTAATGTAGGGAGTGCACTCAAAAATGTTTGGGTAGAATTTTTCCCACATAAATTATACTTTATATGCTGCCCAGAAAAAACACCCACAAAAGGCACAGAACTATGCAAGCCATACAGGGGAAAAAAATCCTTTGTCTTTGTTATTGTGTTCCTATCGCTTGTCCCCAAAGAGCATAGACCTAGTAAAGTCTGGAAAGATAAGAGAAGTGAATGTATCTACACTCCTCAGCTAGACCGAAGAGGGAGAAGGTTTGTAAATCTGGCCAAGAGGAGGTCACTGGTGACCCTGAATGTTTAGACATATGACTCATATATAAAAGATTACTTGAACCATCCAGAGATTAATCATCGGTTTTTCTTCACTCTCCCTCCCCTGAAAAAAAAAAAAAGAAAGAAAAAAGAAAAAAAAGCCTTGCAGTGGTTTCTTTCCCTTTGCATTTAATCCTTCTATTAATCTACACTACAGTAAAGCACCAGATTTGGACTGGGAAAGCTTCTAGCTCATAGTAGCAGATAGCAAGCCAGTGGTATCCCTGGTCACTTAAAGAGAGGTATGGAATTTACTCTGCTTCTTTACCATTTTAGCAAGTGCTGGTGGCCTTTCATTGCTGTGAAATTGGACAGAATTTCACACAATTGTGCCTCACAGATTTAGCACTTCTCTTCTACCTACTGCCACAGGACAGTTTGCTTTGCTACACATAAGAAATCCCAGCTTCTGTTGTCCAGTGTGTCAATATACCAGAGGATACTGTTTGTTGAGTTGAGCTGTGAGTAAATTTAAGCAACTGGTTTGAATCCCTACTTCCAAGTGGTGCAAACTGGAAGATAGGTTAGCTCCTACACACTGACAGTTAAAAACAAAAAGGATTTCTTTTTTTTTTTTTTTTTTTTTTTTTTTCAATTTTTTTTTTTTAAATTTTGTTTTTGGCTTTTNNNAAATTTTTTTTTTCAAATTTTGGTTTTGGCTTCTTTGCAGAGTTCCTTCTTTGCTCACAGTTGACCTTGGCAATCACCTCACCAAACTCAAACCACGCAGTTCCCTCTGGAGATCAAATGCTTGTTCCCCTACATAGTGTGGATTTGATCTGAAAGTCCATGGTATTGCTAAACAAATATCTCACATCCATTACAGGCAGGATTTATTTCTAATAGCTGGGATAACCTTCCTCACCTGACATTTGCAGGCTGGAAAATTCAGCACCATAAAGAATGGAGGAGACACAAGTATTTGGAAGTTTCAGTGAAAGCAAAGCTGTGATGGAAGGGATTAGCACTAGTGACATAATACCTCTCCCCCAGTTGCTACTGATCAAAGCCATGATTTTCTTTGGGAAAAAAAAAAAAATCTTTGTATTGTGATACTGGCCAACAGCTCCGCCTGTTACTGTAACAGAAATTTGCAGCTTCATACCAATACCACTTATTTGTTCAGGAGGAAGTACTGAGACATCTCTTGAAAACAGACTAACCCAAACATGACACACTGTTAAAAGAAAAAGCTGTCACATTGGTCATAGCAATTGTTCCTAATGGAAAAAGAGTAGATGTAGTATCTCTAGCATATGAGATAAATGGTGCATGTAAGGTCTGATTTAAGACACAGCAAAGTCAAAGGATTTCAGGACTCTGGCAGGCTTTGGATAAAGTCCTCACACTGCCCCACACACAGTAGGGAAATAGCTGGAGTCCCTGCTGTGCACTGCCATTGACCGTGCCTGTCTCATTCAGTCACTTACAGCTGCCTTTCCTCCAGCCATGGAAAACTGTGACCCCCATCATTCTAAGGAGAACCTAATGATGTTTCACCACATCTTGGATATAATATGCTACCTCATTTATTATTTTGACGTAGATTAAAGGCATCTAATTCCCTTGGAGCTGGTGGGCGTTTGGCCTTGGCTTCTGCTAGGAAGGGATGAACTATCCGTGTTTCCTCACTTTTTTTTTTCTTTTTGTTTTTCTGAAAACGCACATCCATTCATTTGTGAGTGTTTTACTTACTTTTACTTTGTTGAGGGAATTTTGTTTGTTTCCAGGGAAATACCAAGCAAAGGAGTAATACTAATTTACCATTCTCAGAAATGCCATCACATCCATCGTCATGCCAAGAAATCTGCCAGTACCACCACAGGACAGTGATCTTGAAAGTATGCAATAATGAAATTTATTGTGTTGATACTTTTGTGGAATTTGTGATCATAGGATTAGCTTCCACAAGATTAATGACATTTTCTTCAACTCAGTTTTCTTGTACTTTGCAGCATCTCTTCTCATCGTGTCTTCATTTCTACCCCAATTCCCTTTCCCCAGAGGTAGGACAGTGGTCAATGTGTGGCTGCTCAGCAATGCTGCTGCGCATGTGGTCCTGGGAAGGGGAAGAGGATTTTACTAGATTAAGGAGCAGAAGCCTAGGAGATTAAAGAACAAGTCTCTCTGTCCCCAGCATCCTCTGCAAGCTGTCCACATTCACCATGAGATATGATCTGAGAATCAGGGATCAGTGGAGAGACACTGACTTACCTCATCTCCCTCAGTCCCTTGAGTGCCCTTATGGCACCTGGTAATATTTCGGTACCTTCATCAACCATGTGTATTGTGAAAAACTCAAGCCATATCCACAGGAATGTAGATATGAACATCAGGAGTCTGCAGAGAGTTAAAACCAACTTGTTCTCATGACCGTGTGTGGACTCAGGTAACTCTCCTCTGGAAGCTGGTCTGCTTTTCTTGTGAAAGAGACTTAACACAAACCCCTCCTCTATGTGAAGTGGCCCAGCAGTGGGATTCCTCTGAGCTTCTTCCATCTTTCATCCAGGAAAGCTGGATATCAGTCAGCACTAATAACAGACTAATTGGACCCAAGTGACATTTCGTTATGTGAAGTGCCATTTAAAAAGCTGTTATGCTGTGACTAACCAGTTCAGACACTGAATTTTGAGCAGGCAGCAAAGTTGAGGGATCATTTACAGCCTTGACCCAGCCACTGCAGCATGAAGGACTTTATTTATTTTGCACAACACAGTTTTCTATCTCATATGACTTGCAAAGGGCATATTCCTCTGCATGCATACATGAAAGGGTGTATTCACCATACATATTGTTTATTAACATTCTGCATTCCTGTCAACTTTTTATCTCCTCCTTGCAATTAAATTGACAATCAAAATAGACAAAGAGTACTTTAATTTATGGGCCTACTACAAACAGTAAGACAAAGATTTCCAAATCAAGAAGATTCAAGACTGACCTATTTACCTCTTAAATTACTATTTTCAAACTACATTTTCCCACTACACTTTGTTGCAACTGAAACATGCCAAGACAGCTGTTTTCAGTTACATAGTTAATCCATACCAATGTTTTTTTCCACGATTTTCACAGAAAAATAATTTTAATAATGCCCATATAAATCAGGAAACACTGTTTTTAACTGCAGGTGAAAAAAAATTAATGCTTTCCTTCCACACTTTCAGACAGTTCAGTTCAGCTACTGTCCCTGTGTAGCTGGTCTGACACTGGTTCCTTTTATTTCTACTCAATAGCCCCCATGATTAAACCAGGAAGAAGTCCTCTTTCTAGACTTTTCATGAAGAGATTGGTTGAAATGGGAAACTTTCAGTGAAGAGAATGTCAGCTCACTCCAGAAGACCTCAGGCATCAGGTACTTCCTTCCTTTGATTCTTCAAGGGACTGGATCCAGTCCCATTATTCTCCAAGAGCCTCCCAATTGTCTCTTGAACTTAGTCCTTAATTGAAAAGCATGATCCCAGAAGCCAGAACAGGCAGGACAATAAGGTTAGAAGCAAGTATAATTCCACTAAAACAAAAGTTAAGGTGAGGTTTCAAGGTTTTACTAAAGTCTTAATATATAAGAAAACAGTGTAATGATACCTTGTGTGTCTGGCTAATGCTGTGTACAGCCTGGTTTATGTTACTACTCAAAGCATGAATCCTGTAAATTATGTCTTTACAGACAAGTGTTTAACTCAATTATTAGTTTGCTTTTACAAGGCTGGAAATTAATTTTGGCACTGATGTTGCTATGTTAGTAAGTTTATATCTTGAAGACCTACATATAAATGGCAAGAAGACTTAGGAGTCTAAAAAAACTGAGAAACAGTCCCCCCAAAAAAGGAAAAGAAATACTGAGTCTTATAGCTCAGATAACCTTTCTTAATACAACTGTAAGCTGCTTTATGTTTGCACTTCAGATATTTAGATTTATGCCCCTTAAAGCAAATTCTGTATCCAAAATCAAGCAGGTCTATGATGGAACAGGAAAGTGGCACTGCAAAGATTTCTCTTAATCACAAATGGGTATCTGATATAGCAAGAAAGCTTACAGTATGATGCAGGAGAGTGGGAAGGTGATCTGTGAAAGGATTTGGGGCACACGAAAAGGAGAGGGCTCTTACAGCTAAGAAGGTAACTGGAAATTGGGACAAGATGCATGAGGAATTTGCCTGAGTAATACAATACCACTTTTTTTAATAAGATGGATGCCTTTCAGCCAGAGGAACACAAGTCAGCCAAATCTCTCTGGACATCTGTATGGCATCACAAGAGAATTATTAATTAAAACTGCAAAAATGGGAACTGGCACAGAAATGATAGGAGATGAGGACATTCCTGGGAAGATGACAAAGGGTTTTCCTGCAAAGAAATATAATTAATTGGAACAGTTTTCTCAGGAATAAGGCTAAGCATCAATTCAGGATGATCACTGGCAGAGGAAAAGGAAACATCCAATAGTATTTATTGATATAAAACTGGGGGCATTGTCAGCATAGAGAAGACTCATGACCCAGAGGGCCAGGCTAATGAATCCAAACAAAGCTGAATAATCTGCAAAATCCAAGCTCACATACATAGGGACAAATTACACGTGTTCTTGTGATCATCAGGAAACCTGACAGCTGAAAATGAGCCTGGAAGGAGATCTGTGTATACAGGTTGTGTCGTGACCCAGAGCTCTGACCTGGCTCTTGCCACTCAGCTTCTGAAACCAAATTGGGCCGTAGATGGGAAAAGGCAGGCACAGGATGGCACAGTACAGAAATTTAAAAAGAAAAAGGCAGATAAAGACTAGTGCCTACTGGAAATGGGCAGTCCTAGGGAGACCTCACAAGGTTGCCATCCACTGCTTCCTCAGCCACATTCTGCACTCCTCACAACTATGCTAGCCCTGTGCTGAAGCAGATTCCAAACAGATACACCAAGGACAAGAAGTCCCCTTGCTTCCTGGACAGACCTGGGTAAGGGCTTGGACACAGTTATGTAATGGCTGTAGATGAGAGGACTGACCTTTGTGATCCAGGATATTTTTTCTAGGCCCATTTTAACTGTGGAGGAAGTGCCAAGGAGCCAACAAAAGTTAGAAAGATATGGACGACACACGCTTACAGATGGAAAGATGGAAAAAGAATAGACCATTGAAATGCATTGGACAGCAGTCACCTAGAAGGAGCAATATTTGCTTATGAGAGACTATGCACATTTAGCTACAGCCATAATTAAACAACACACTCTTTATCTATCAATTTAAAAATTCCATTAACTCAAAATATCTAATAAGACAATTAAAAATACTATTTTCTTACTCCTCTGCTAATGACAAGGGAACAGAAGGGACCCTACCTGTGCCAGTTTGCATCACAGCAAGTGTGCATTCGCACTGTGCAGTGTAGAACCTGCGTGGTGGTACCAGCTCCTGGCTTCACTTCCCTGCAATAGGTAGCAAGGATGGTTCAGCACAGTCATCTGCTCTTCATCATCTCTGCAAAGAGGAAATGGAGCATTATGCCGTGTTGAATTACAAAATGTCCCTAAGCGCCCTGTGTAAAGGAGCAGAGACTGAATACAAATTGACTCCAAAGTAAATAAATCCTAGAAAAAATGCAAAATGAACAATACTGAATTTATTAAACTGGACCCTTTTTATTTTTCCATTCAGAAAAATCCTAAATATCTCCAGGAAAATGTAATGGGCCAGACTGCATTTGTTCCACTTGGATAAGAAGCTTCCTGAAAAACCTATGGAATATCACAGAATGCAGCTTTGCCTTCACAGGAAAAAGTTCTCAGTGCTTGATAAAGAAATCACTGAATGATCTGTGCCCAGTGCTTCAGTGTTTTGCACGCAGTCTGCTTTGTCAAGGAGGAAGGGCTGGAGCAGAGCTGTCTACCAGACTGCTCATTGCTGGGAAGGGGATGGGAATCAACGTTCACAAATGTACAGTGTGCTGAAGGGAGGTACTCATTGAACTTAAATAAAAGGTTAACCACCAAGGACTGATTTGGTTTTCATTGTATTTGTACAAAGTAGATGATAGTCTGAATCTGAAAACAGTCATACAGTGAGTTTAGGAGGTTTAGTAGCAACTGATCAGTGTATGGACCTAGGCTGATTTTGTACAAGTTTTAAACCCAGACTGAGAGTAATTGAGTAATTTTCTTGATCAGATCTAATAGTAAGTAAGAACTGGCAGTGGTGTCAATCCTGCACAGAGAAATGCACATTGAATTGGAGCCCAAACTGCACTTGGCTCTTCCATGTTACCAAACCTTACTTCGTCAGAATTTTCCTCTGGATAAAGGTTCCCACATGCCACCTTGACCTGCCAACTTCTGTGGTGCCATGGGCATGGTGTTCGGTGGGGGCTGGAAGGCTAGGCAGGGCCCTACAGAGATGTGATGGGAGTTTGGCTGTTTGGCATAATGAAAAGGCATAAACGGGGAGAGGGACATAGGGAGGGAAGAATGCTCTTCCTGTTGCAAGCCCTCCTCATGAGGAGACACACTCTCTTTCTTATACTATGGGACTTATGGTGAGTAAGGAATAGCTGCCCATGGTGGGTTGTATGCAGGCACCAACGATGGGGAGTCAGGCTCCTGGCTGCTGCCTCACACAACAGCTGGACACTGCCCTTGCTATTGACACCTTTGTGCTGAGAAGGGAGCAGGAGTTTACCTACCTCCTTGTGAGTAACAAAGTGCCAGCCTTGCCATGACAGACTGCATAACAAATCATCACACGACAAACTATCTCTGCCAAACACCTTAGCAACAGTGCCAGCTGTCAAGGAGTGATGCTTTGACAGCTATTAGATCAAACAGAAAATGAGTGCAATGTATCATCCCAAATAGCAAAGTCTTAAATTCCTTTTCTTTCTGTGGTCTCAGAAAAGAATAAGACTGGCTGAATGTCCATGCAGGACAGTCACTATTGTTTGCTTATTGAAGTCCTATGAATCACTATTTAACATATGTTCTGGTTTACAAAAAAAAACCCAGAAAAACCAATAACCAATCAACCAAAAACATTTCTGCATTCAAAACTTGTAATTTTCATAATGGTTATAATTTTTCTGTTTTGTTCACCTTTTTTTTTTTTTCTTTTTGGTAAGAGAAAACAAATTTTGCAGGGAGTGTGGAGAGAAAGAGCAAACATGGGAAAAATAATTGGTCTGCTGAAATTCAAAAAATAGACCAGGGTTTCATTTTTCAAATGACTGTTTCTTTGGAAGAACTGAACACTAAGATTGCAAGAAAAGGACCAATTTTCACTAAAAAAAAGAAGCTGGTTTTTTTTTCTTTTTTTAATTGGCTTCATCAAGTAATTCTCAAAGAGGTAACCAGAGAAACAGAAAAACACATGCTTTCTCGTTTGTACTTAAAATGACTTGCCTCTGAGACTCATGCACCATTTTAAGACTGTGTAATACAGTAGTGCCTGGAGACAGCATGGAAGTGAGTGTTGGTGTGTACCTTGATCCCAGGAGAAAAATATCCCCTTCAATACTTTTCACATTTACTCAAAAATACCTGAACCCACTGCACGCCATGCATGCCAAGAAGGCAGCCAAGAGCTCATGGATATTTTTTCCTTCTCTCCAAATAGCCTATTTTCCCACTCAAAAGGAAAAAAAATCCCATCAGTCTGACAGACTTCTAGGAAGCAGTGGGATTATTTTATAGTTGCCAGGGTCCGAGCTTGGTTTCTTTAGGCACTGGCAAGAAAGGGGCTACTTTACACCCCTATTTACATAATTAATGAATATAGGAGACTGCTTAGCAACCTCTCATCAAACAGCATGAGACTGACCTCTCTAAAAACAGACTCATTGAGATTTGGTTCAATCATTTAGCTCTGTTTTAGTGTGTGTTAATAGGGGAAATTATTACTTTACTTCACATTACACAGACATGTTTTTTCCATGTTCTCTAAAGGTTTCAGGGTTTTCTTAAAGTACATTTTTATTTAACGTTACTGACCTAGTTTTCCCCTTTCCACTCAAGAAGCCTTTTATCTATTATTTCCTCATTAAAAAGAAGCCTACTATGCAAAGAGTATACTAAAATGCATTTTATTTTTCCCATTCTGTTTCACCAACAAGGAGCTCGTAAATAATGGCAAAAGGGGTTTGGCTTGGGGGAAAGGGGACAGATAAAATGTAAGACAAAAAGTATGCAGAAAGGTTTTTAAGCTGCTGCATTAAAGTGAACCCAAATGCCACAACTGCTATCTCAAAACTTACCTCCCTGAAAGGACAAGCCAGCAGCCACTGCATTCTCTAGAGGGCTTAACCCAGAAGGGGTTCATTTGCAAAGGACAGCGTTATCCCAAACATGATAACCAGTTTGCACCATATCACAGCTGCTCAGTATGAATCCAGGTCATCCATGTATGAGACAAAAGCAGGGACAGAAAGAACAGAGCTCAGTGGCCTCCCATACCTGACTGAAGCCACAAACGGTGAGGATAAGGCTGGATTTGGGGGCTGCCAAAGTGACTTCAGTGTTATAGGTAGTTAATAGGCAGAGAGGGGAGCAACTGGTTTTAGCTTCTTTCCAAGGACAAACCAGCTCACCCCAAGATGCCTTGATAGCTGCTTGCTGCTTTACATCTGCCCATAGTGAAGCCCCACCTTTTTTTCTGCTGCAGTTTTAATTGAAAAGTGGTTCAAACTGCTCAGAGAGGTAGCTGGCTTTCCAGATAAACTACTAAATTATTTTCTTCACATTAATTTTTTCCTTCCCCCTAAAGCCAGCAGGTGACATCTGGAAAACATACAAAACAAAGAGCAAATCGTCATTTCAAAGAAATTAGTAACTCCACTCCATCCGTGTGGGCGCTGCAGCCCCGCTGACAGGTTGTCTGTCCTCCCATACCACAGAGCCGGGAGTGGGGCCAGCATCCTGGCCATGCATCACTTCCCCACCACAGATATCTCAGTACATCTTGTGTCAAAGGGAACGGGAATGTCTTGAGCCCTAAGTGAAAGGGCGTCCTGTCGGGTTTAGCTAAAACAAATACAATCTGAAGTGCTGGGTGGTGTGACTCAGTTCTAGGAGGGGATGTCTGTGGTATGAGAGGGAAGTCAGTGTGTTGCTGCAGGATTCTACTATCAGTATGTTGTCACAGCATTCTACTGAGAGCTGAAGATAGTCCTGCCAACACCTTATAGCCAGCCACAAGAGATCCTTCTCCATCTCACAAGGAACATGAACATTAGTGGCAGGAGGAGTGCACAGTGTGGTCTTTGTTGCTGACCCCAGCCCTCTGCATCCAGCCCTGCTGCCGGCTCAGGGCTCTGCAACGGTGCCTGCCAGAGAGTCTTTGAGTACCACAGCTCTGTGCCTGCCTGCTTCACTGCATGGGCTTGATGTGCAGATCTGCATTCTCAAATGCACAGGAGTAAAAGGAAAATAGTATCAAGACCAATAAGAGTGAGGCAAACGAGTAGGTAGAGGATATGCAAGCCCGTCCTTCCAGATCACTAGGGCACACCTTCACACAAGTTGTGCTGTATGTGTGCACTTTGTCAGGTGTACCTGCTGCCTCACCAGTAAGAGGCTTTAGTTTTCTCTGCCAACTCTAAGTTAAATCAGCTTTTCTCTTTTCTCATCTTTTCTGTTCCTGAGTCCACCATCCTGGGACTGGCTGGAAGATTCCTCACTGTTCCATCACCACTGCCCTCCACAGCCTTGGGCTGATCACTGTCTTCTTGTGACCCTGTAAAATGGGGGAAGGAGCACCTTTTTGCTTCATAGACATAGTAATAGGGTGGCGGGAAAAAAAAAAAAAGAGGAAAAAAAGAAGACATATATGCTTAGGGTGTGCAGCAACGAGTGCCATACATACACTGAAGATCTTTTATTTAGAGAACAGAGATGCCACACAGGTGTAGATTTGCTTTACTACACGAAGCAAATTTGGTGTATGTGAGCCATATGGAGCTGAATTTCCCCTTTCTGGTGGCACTTGAGCTCAGACTGACAAGCTTAGCCTGTCTGTGCCAACTGTCCCAAGCGGCCAGGATGCCAGACATGCCAAGTAGGTGGTGCCCCAATGCACAGTAAGTTCTTGCACTTCCAGGACTCAGAGATCAGGAAATTCATGGCATAAACAACATTATCTGGTTCCTGCATTCCTATAGCTTACTGCGCAGGTGAATCTAAGCAACCCCATGCTTTAGGTGCAAGGCTGAGAAACACAATAAGCTTGCACAAGAACCCTGTGAACCTGGCTGTGTCTGCGCAGTGGGAAAGAACCATGTGGGGAACCCACCTATTTTACTCTGCCAGTCTATGCAATCAGCTCCTAGGGGTGATGACTGCGTGGTCAGAAGCAGATTGGGATCCTAGATTTTGCTGTGTATTGGCACCTCTGGGGATGGGATATGGCTTTGAGCACAATTCTGTGCTCATGTGGCTGGCCAGCTTCCAGACTAGAGCCAGAGCTTGTCCTCTTGGCTGGGAACAGGAGCCAAAGAGCGTGCATCGAACTGCACCCCACTGCGGGAACATGTCCTGGCCTGCCAAATTTTAGAAATGCATTTGATAAAAAGTCCCAGACTTCAAGACTGCAGCAAGAACAGGGATGAGATGGGACCTGCTCAAGCCATGTGACCCTCAACATTTTTGGCACATACTCAGGCACAAAACACCGCCTGTTACGCTTAAGAACTCATTGAAAAATAATGTAGTCCCACTGTAAGTGTATTAAAAATTTTATACAAAAGGGAAAATAATTTAAAATTTGCAGAGACTTGTTGCCTTTGGCTTGCCTGAGTGACAATGAAAAGCAAGGATGAGGAACATCTAACACTTTTTTTACTGCAAAATTTAAAAAGTGCTAAAGTAACATCCACAGCTAGACATTTCAAAACAATGCATAAAACTCTGTGGCAAAAAGTTACAGCAACAATTAAATCACATTTTCTTTCCGTACTGCTGGTATTGTAGTTGAGCTCAAAATCAAATTCATGTCAACAAATTATTTAAAGAGCAACATTACACTGGCTGTGTAATGACACACAGGAGGACTGACACTGGTAGAGCCATTACAACATGTGGAGGCATTAGATGATGCCTGAGTGTTCCACTCAGTCCTTTACGCCCAGACATGGAGCTTGCTTTTGAACAGAGATGTGGGAGACAGTTGGTGTGACTAGCAGAAGGCAGGAGGTGCAGGTGGCTCTGTGATGTTCAGAGGAGATGAGGAATAGCTGTCATGTGGGAGAAAAGCCTTATCTTTGCCATGTATATGGAGAGTTTTCTCCCAAATGACATTGCATAATCAGAAATAAGGAAACTAGACTCGGAAAAAAGTATAGCAATTTTGAGGGAACTCTCAGTCTTCTCAGCAGGCAGCGGGAAGCTGCTGGAAGAGACATGGGTGAGAGCTCTGATTTGTGGAAAGGAAAAGAGTGGCTGGGAGGCGTGTGAGGGCCAACAGAGGCAGAGGGGTGCACAATACAGAAGATACGGGCAGGTACATCAGAATCTCAAAAAGCAGGAGATAAACAGCCGGGGACTATTTTAATTTGAACTGTGTCCTTAGGGTTCTCTGTTGCTTGTTTCCTCCTCCAGGCTTTCAGGGAGAAAGCTTTATGTAACAGAGAAGAACAGACCAGAAAATCCAGAGGACCCACATGAGAGACTGCCCAGGTAGACCAAAGACATATACACTTGAAAAGTGATCTCCTGAAGCTGTTGCCAAACAATATTCTGTATACAGTATAAACACTCTTTCCTGCATTCTTGGTAACTTCTGGAAGACAAGTACATGAAACATGATCAGTGTTTTCCTCTGATGATAAATAAGCAACAACGAAAAATGGCATGTTGATTAATTTGACTAGCTTGGTTTGCTTCATATGTGGTCTTCCACAATGCCAGCTGTGCAGATGCTGAAGCAAAACCAAACTAAAGATATTTTTCCCCTTGGGAGAAAAGGGAGGTCGCAGATTCGTATTCAAACCCCAGGTTTCCCTTCAGCCTTTGTTTCTGACCTGAATCCCAAACTCCAGGGGACTCTGTAAGCGGCAGTCACATCTGCTGTGGCAAGGTTTGCCTCAGGGCATTAAAAACATGAAATATTCTCAACAAGGTTCTCATCCTTTCTAAACCCTGGTTTTGTTCAGGCTTACCTGAAGCCTGACTCGGATCTGAAAACTGGCATCACAGTGCAGAATACACCAGGGGAAACACAACATCTACTTTCTCTGAACATCCCCTTAGAGAAATGTAAGTTTTGCTAGAAGTCAAAACCTGACCATTTTCGTATAGCACCTTCTCTGAGTACATTCATCCCGTCCCCTGCTAGCCAGGTATGAAGAATATTATCTCTGTTTAGAGCTCTGATGCACCTCTGTAACAATTTTAAAAAGTGGAGATGGTCATTTAGCTGAACAAAGGAAAATCATCCCTACTGATAGGGAAGCTGTCCAAACCAAAATTTATTTCCTAGGCTGGCATGTCTCACCCAATTAATCTTGCAGCAGCCTGGCAAAGTCAGGCTGCATTTGCTCTTTGTTTATTTGCAGCCAGAACTACACGTGATGGAGTAAACTTGCTTACTTGTCATAACAGCTTCTCAGGAAATGGGACTGTAGAAACTTCAGAAAACTGAAATGAAAGTGTATCTCCGAGCTGCCACACAGCCTGTGTCTTCTTCCTATAGCAAAAAGGGGTGGCACACAATCACGTTAAAAAGTAGTTTTACTTACTTGGGCAGGATAAGTTTATAACCATGGTTTCTAAATGTTGCCTAAAGAGCCAACAAGTCCAATGCTCTGTCAACATCTTAGATGACATATGAAGCCAAGGATTTCCAGTTATCAAAAAAGCCAGAAACGGTGCTCAGAGTTGTTCCAAGTGAAACTCTTACTGTAATATTTTAAAGCCATTTGTGCAGCTGCTGACCAACCAAACTCCCTCACCGTGGAGGGAAGGCTATGGCATGGTATGAAGATAAGCCAATGCTTTCTATTTGCTGTCTGTGAATGCAGCCAAAAAAGACTGAGGCATTACACATCCTATGGCAAGTCCACAAAAACATGCTGTGCCAGCAAAAGGTAACAGCCTGGAAAGCCACTATACATCATTTAAATCACAGACCAGCTGCTGTGACATCCTATGAGTTCATATCCCAGAAGGGAATAAATTAAGTAAGGAATGCCTTCACTTTTCACATAGCTCCCAGTAAGGCTTTGCAGTGAGTTATTGCTGACTAAGTCAATAGCTGCTCTGCACACATACCTTGTTTCCCTGACAACCTCCATTGTAAGACCTTCTTGCAATTTAATCAGTTTTTCTGTCTTTAAACTCTTTGACCAAGATTTTCATGCTGTGAAGATGGTTGATCTCAACTGAACTGTAGGCACCGAACGACGTTAACTCTGTGTAATGAAGGGAAGCAGGGACTCTGAGAGGCTGAGAAACCCCACTCTGAGACAGCTGCTTATGAGAAGCGGGTCCCATCCTCCCTGGGTATCTCTCTTTCAAGGCTGATGAGAGAAGGTGCAGCTCCTCCTGTTCCTGCAGCTGCTGTTCCTGGGTGCTAATGGCTGTGGGGAGGCTCCAGACCACAGCCGCAGGATGTAGTTTTAGAGATCCCCAGGACAGGGAGGGAATGGCATCCAAAGAGTAAAAATAAACTCCATGGTTTTAATGCAAAAGTGGGGAAAGCACAAATGAAACAGATTGTGAAAAATTGCTGAGGAATAACTGGCAATGTGAGACTGTCTACCTGAATAATGAGATAGATTTGGGAGATGGGGAGGAAGAAAGGTGAGAGGTGTACACTGTCAGTGCAGCTGTGAGACATGTTGGGGGGTCAGGTGAGAGCACATAAACTGATAGGTAGGGGGAAAAAAACGTACACTGGGAGCTGAGGGGAAGACTGAGATGTGGAAGAGGGGAAAGGTCATGGGCTGGCAGCAAAACAGGAGAAAGGTAGAGGCTTGGACTAAGAGAAACAGGAGGCTGGAGTCAATGAAGAGATCCTAAGAGAGAAATGATGTCAAAGCCTTGAGGCTGGTTGATGTGGCGCAGGAAACCTTAAACCTAGGTGTTGTTAAGTATTGAATGCTTGGCTTGCAATCTGTACTATGTTGTTTCAAAGCAGGCTTAACATGTAATGACTACACACGTGCTTTCAAGTACACATAGTTCCGAAGATCCAATAAAGGGCTGACATTCATGTCTGACTGGTGTGCTGGTTTAAAAGTAAACCAGCAGGAGAAATGAACTCAACTCAAAAGAGTTTAGAAGACAGAACTACAATTTAATAAAAAGATTACAATAGATACACTGATACAAAGGAAAATTGGTTTCAGTCCTCAAAAGCCAGTTGTACAACCCAGCCCCCTGGGGCACAAACCAGCCCCTGTGCTGAGCACCACGTGGTCCCCCTGAGTCCAAAGCAAAAAGAAAAGGAAAATCTGTTTTCCTTCCAGAAGGTTGGTGGTCGCAGTCTGGTCAAGAGTGGTAGTTGCAGTCCTGTTGAGGTTCTGGTCCTCCTCTCAATCTGACAAGTGAGTGAGTGCCCCAAGTCCCCAAACCCCAAGTTTATATATGCTAGGGTTCAGATAGGAACACCCAGTACCTCTCCCAGGGTGAGGGTTTTCACAATGGGCAATTTACTCAGTGAATCACATGATATTTTGGTCTACTTGGTGGCCCATTAGCAGACATGACCCCTCAGGTTAGGTGTGAAGGTGTTAATGATTCCCAGAGGGGAGTTATCACATCTGAATCACTGGTGTGAAGACAGAGAACCCTCTTATCTCTGTTTTCTCATGCACACAGTTCATAGCCTGAGGTGTCAGGTGTGTCCTGGGCAGCTGTTGCAAACAATGCTTTGTTAACAGTTCACAATAAATGGCAGAGAGGGTATGGAATACACAGTTCCAGTTACATTCACACAGTGATAAACTGGTCCCAGCCACTATAACTAGGACAACTGGTGTGGCTTTTGATGTGGACAAGCCATCAGGTTAAGTATCATCAGGACAAGCATCTCAGTTAAGTATCTTTGGCAAGAACATACCAATCAGGAATGGAGCCCTAAGAACAGGAATGAAGCCATCCTCAAGCCACCCAGATGCCTGTCAGTGCCTGCCTGACATGATGCTGAAGGACATCCCAGCTGGGCCACGCCCACAGTGACCGCATCTCCATGAGCAGAGCAATAGGAGGACCATCATGTACTGCTGTTCCCTTGGCCCCTGTAAACAAAGAGGCGGCCCTGGGGCTGTGGTGCAGCATCAAATGTAGATCTCCAGAGACTGGCAGAGAGGATGAGGAGCATGCATGCAGCAAGGCTAAGCTGGCAGCAAGTCACTTTCTCATTTCAGAAACCTCATGATAGATCGACAAGCTCAGAAGAGCTTCAAGCAGGTCTTGCATATCTCATGGTGGCTTCTGAGGGCCACCTGGAGGGCAAGGGGTGTATGCAAATAAGTCAGCATGGATGGTATGCAGATGAGGAACCCGAGTGAGCAGGTAATGGCATCAAACTGATCATTTTCAGCCCACGTGGCCACAGCTTCCCAGGGACTCCTACCCGAGTATTTCTTCCCACTGACGGCTGGGGTCAGATCAGACATGTGACAAGCACCAGCTCCCTCCACCGAGGTGGAAGAAAGGATGGACATCTCTGGAGCTTCCTGCTGCCCATGCTGAACAAGCAGCTCTGTGCTGTGCCTCCTCACCAGAGTACCAAGGGATGCTTATGCAGATCAGCATTTCAATGTACCCTCTTCAGAAACTAGAAGGTAGCCTCAGCTAGGAAGGCCAAGTATCCAACTTTTCCCATTGCTTATACCAACCCCGTTTAACATTATGTGGTGCAGCTTTACCTCCCTTTTAACCAGTCAGCCAGAGGTATGCTACCAGAAAGCCAGCATGAAGCAGACGCTGAGGCACACCTATCCCCAGCCTCACTCGTTGTCACTGTTTCAGCAGCATCTAACAGCTTTTGTCAGAAGAGCAATGACTTTACAGGAGCCAGAGATGTCTCCCTGCCCACGGCATGCCAGGCCAGATGCTTTCCAGGCATGAGGAACAGAGCTGGTGAATCAATCTGACTCACTCATGAGTCACCTGTCAGGAAACAGCTGGCGGCACTCAGCGGTGCTGAGATGCTGGGCGCAGAGCCTCCTCCAGGCTGTGAAAGGCATACTATGAGTTTTTGTGATGGGCCACATCCTTCAGAGCCAAGAGTCATGGGGTTCGAGGCCAAACAGATGGACTTCACTGTGAGAAAGGGGAGGCCACCTGGGGAAGGGTAACTGAAGCCAACACCAAACATGTGTAGGACTCCTTAGCAACAAGAGATTAGCCTGAGCATGCCATTGCACTGCAGACCTCTGGGTATGCACATGGTCTCCCTTACTCACATGCTAAAACTCTCCAGCATCTTCAGTGGCCTTCTGCCAGCAGCTTCCCTGTGCTGCTCCATCCTGCTCAACAGAGGCCAAGAGCCAAGTCCTGTGACCCCTTGCTACCTTCCCACACCAGGTAATGCAATACCAAACACCAAATACACCTCAGTCTGCCCCTCTTTTTCACCTGAGGATATCACAGGCTCTTCCACATCTTAGATCCGTGAAAGGAAGAAGAAAGTCAGCACAGGGGTTTCTAAATAGATACCAGTAATGGCAGCAATACACAGACCATGTCATCGTGCTTGCAGACACTCAAAAATAGCCACAGCCAGCAGTGCCTGTCATGACTTGCTCAGCTGCTATGTTGTTAATTCAGAACAGCCTTACATTGGCAGGTGACTCCATTAATGCTGTCCTTTGACTTGGTCCCCAGCATCACCTCTGTGATGTGAGGGCCATGACCATCATGCTCAGCATTTGCTTCCTTCCCATATGTAAAATCCTTCTCAAGATGGGAGTGACGTGCAGCAGAGAGCTCTGCCTGCCTCTCCAATACTTCTCCATAGTCTGTTGCCTTTCATTGCAAAGGTGTAACTCCTCTCAGGATTTCCTTTCATTGTCCCTGCAAACCTTGTCCTCTTGCTGCTTCCTTCCCCAGTGTGGCAGCGTAACCCTGCCCCACAGGTGCAGGTTTATGTAAACTGAGCAGGCCCAGTGAAAAATCCCTCTCTCCCTATCTGGATCATGTGTTCAAAACAGTCCCAAGGCATCTCTGCCCCACGTTCTGGGTCCTGTCATCAGCAGTATGTGCTCTCACCAGGACGTAACCCAGCTGGCCTTTTCTCTGCGAGCTGCTCCCTGCTGTTGTAATGTGATTGATGAGCAGAAAGAATGAAACTTGAGGAAGAGAATGGAGAACAAAGAAAGAAGTGGGGGAGAGGGTAGTGGAGGGGAAAGGTGGAGAAAACCCCCTGTAATAGTGGAAAACAGGCAGAAAATGAAAAAGAAGAAAGGACAGACAGTGATGACCAAATAGAGAGAAGAAGGAAAGAAAAAGTAGAGAGGATAAAGAGCTTAAGCAACAGAAAACTGATGAAGTAAAAAATTGAAAAAATAGGTAAGCAGTCCCCACCTTGAAGACAAACTTTATCAGAGAGAGCCTTTTGACTAGCACATGGTAAATAACTCAGTCATGAGGCAGTAGATGCTGCCCTTTCTGTGGGACTGACGCAGTCATTTGACACAGGGAGAACCAAAGGCACCCAAAGTGCCTTTTGAGGGAGTTACCCCAATAGGATGAGAGGCAAAATCTGTCCTACAAGCTGGAAAGTGTCTTTAAATCAGTTATCAGAAGGGTGATCTGTTGCAAATTCATGTTCAGTTTGTTTGGCTGTAGCCATGCCCATGTCCTCCTTGCTGCACTTGCCTGGGGAGCACGAGGGAGTTCACAATGCACAGCAAAAGAGCTTTCTGCCGCCATGTTCCCTATAAGAGTGGGGCCAAACCTATGCCACATGCAGAGATCTATGCTCTCTTCCAATGTAGTTATGCAACTAGTTATAAAGTCAGTTGCTCACACAATAAAAAACTATTAGAACTCCACTTAATATATTTTTTTTCATTGCTAAGATCAAAACTTTATGATGAAAGCCCACATTTTACCAGTTTAAGGAATACTAAATGAAAGAAATACTGATATATTAAATTTCAAATCAGAGGAAATAAGTAAACCCCACTTTATTCTCTCTTCTGAGGATGCACATGTTACCAACCAAATTCTGACTGCATTATCTCCATACACTTCTACTCATGGAAGGAGGTTGCAGGCAGGAATATGGGGGCAGAAGTTGTAGAAGGAAGTTGAGGGAATTCACATCACTTATATTTCAGTCTCTGTGAGGACAATTACCCTGCTGAAGCACAGTAGACTTGCTAGATCAGAAGATGCTGGAGCCTTTCCATGGACTCTTTTCTTTTGAATCTCAACTCTTCGTGTTCAGAGTAACAAATTACAACGGGTCTTGGAAGGAGATTTTACTAATATGCAAGACCTAGGGTAAGTTTTTCCAAACATTCCCAAGAGATTTAGAAGCACTTCTTCCTTTCTAGCAGAGCACAGATTCCTGTACTGACTGGACATGCTCTGAAGCACCATCACAAATCAGAAAATGGTCACCAAATTACGCTCATATATATACTTGGTAAACAGCCAGCAAAGAGCTTGGAGAGGAGACACAAGGTGGGACCCTGTCCTCCATGTCACCGGTGTAGCAATGCAGGAGCAGAACAGGGAGCAGAAACCAGCTCCTCACTGCCTCTGGACAGTGCCAATTACCCAGTTGCTGCATTCAGGAAAAATAAACTCAAATTTTTAAAACATGATTTACGTTTTGGCCTGACATGAGTACTGGAAACACTCCTGTTGTGGATTCTGTAGCCATGAAATAATTCTTCACTGAAAAACTTCTTTACTCATAGGAAAAAATTTATTCACTGGAATGGTGATCAGGCATTGGAATAGGCTGCCCGGGAGGTGATGGATTCACCATCCCTGACTATGTTCAAAACACATATAAAAGTGGTGCTTAGGAACATGGTTTAGCGGTGGACCTGGCAGTGCCAGGTTAATGGTTGGACTTGGTGACCTTAGAGGTCTTTTCCAGCCTTAATCATTCTGTGATTCTATGATACAAGGTCATAGTAATTACTAGTAGACAGGAAAAGTTCAAAGCGGATGTGAATTGATATCTCTATGCAGGAATCAGAGTTGGCTTCCTCAGGAATGGCTTTCAGTGAGCAATGGAAATGTGCACCACATGAATCTCTGTCCCTGGGTGCCCACCCTTTATATGTCAAGCCACAAAATTTTCTTTAGCCTTAAAGGTTGAGCTGGGACAACAAAGTCAGAGTCTTCATTAATGAAAAGACACATTAGCAAGGCATTAAGACAGTTACAATAGAATCACCATGTCTGATGCATTAAGGCATTTTGGAGGTCTTGATTTAAAGAACCACTTGAATCTTTCTCAAAAACAAAACAATAGGGAAGTGACAATAATGTGCAAATTAGACTTGACTAAATAAAGGCTCTTGGTAAGTAGAGTAACTCGTTCAATACTTTTTTTAGCAAGGAATGGCATTCATTTTGCTTAAGAGCAGTGATGGCATAAGGGCATTTAGAGGCATAAAATAGAGAAGGGAAAATCTTTTAATTGTATCAGGTGCAAAAACATCCTGCTAGCCCCACATACACGCAGCTAAAACCAAAAAAAAGTACAATGTCAATGTAAAAGTGTTGTGTCAAGAAAAAACCAACACATACAGTTATATTGCTGGTTTATTGTGTTTATTTCTTAGATTAGCAAGTCTTAAATCCTGTATATTGCAGTTTTTTAATCACCTTGCACTGAGGGAAGCTACTTCTGTTATATTAAAGTGTGGTTTGTTGCACAGCGATTGATGGATGAAGATGCAGAGGGGTGATGTAGTCAGTTTGTACTTCTCAAGGGTTCCCCAGCCAAGGTTATAAAGACATCCCAATATTTCTTCACTGGCATTGGGAAAAGAAGTGTCACTACCCTCCTGCCTCTGGAAGCAGAGTATTTCTCATTTCTGTGGTTACTTGTGATGTAGGCTGCAAGGCTACATTAAGTGACAGGAGAGTATGAGCAATTCGGAAGCCTTTCTTCAACATGACGTTTCAGCACACCACTTCTTGTTCAAATCCATAGTGCACGTGATGTTGTCTTGAAACTGGGTATGTATCTGCTACACTTTTACATCTCAGCTCTTCTCTAATGCAAAGCCTTTCCCCTTCCCATATCACATATCATCCTAGAAACCAGTATCCCATTCTGAGGTGGCAGGCACTGGGTTTCGGCTTTGCAGACACTCCTACCATATGGGCCCTCAGTAACAACTCTGCAAGCACATAGACCCACTTACACATGTCATTATCAGATCCACACTGTGCCGTAGGTAATTAATTGTAGCTGTGCTCTTAGGCTCATTTGAGGTCCATCTGTTGGAGCGGGACAGCAGTCTCTGGGAGGAGGGGGACTGATCTCTCATTTCTGGATTTCTTCCTCTGATTGTACCTTGCAGGATATCTTCTTCAGGTCTCACAATGTTTATGAGGCAATTTCATGCCTCAGACTGTGATGGTGTCCTTTAAGTTTTACATCTCATGGTAGCAGGTTTGTTTTAGACAGAGTTGGCCAATCTTTCGCAATGTGCTAATAGGAATGTGAAGCTGACATTTTCTAGAAACAAACTCTGTAACCACCTCATCTATTTTCAGTGTCTAAGCTGAAGAAGAATGTCATATATAAACATACAGTATCAACTGCCATAAGCTATTTCAAAGAGATTTTTATTTTTTAATATTAATATTAAAAGCTGTTGGACATAAAATCACAGAAAATGTTTATTTTTTGAAAAAACAGAAGCATTTTTTTACCTTCTTAGGAGCTGATTTTTGGGAAGAGATGCACTCAAGTCTTGAGATATTCATGATCTAAATGCATATTCATATAGGTCTAAATAGTGAAGCTAATCAGCATGTTATTCTTTCTCCAAAGGATTAACTTTTTCCTTTGTCACGTCTGACTTTTAAAAACATCAGTTTCCACGCTGGGTAGAGTGCATTAATGTAAAAGATGAAATCACTTCATGACAAATACTCAGTGTACTGCTGTATGCTATTATTTCAAAGTCTAACAGCAAACTTCAGCTTTTACAAGCAGGACACTGGCCAAACTGCTTAGTTACCAAATGTGTTTGCATTGGTGTTTACAAACTGAACATGTCCCTTTCTTTTTTTAATTAAAAAAAAAAAAATCCTTTTAATTTGTTAAACCAACCCTGTGCTTGCTTGCCAAAGGTTGGACAGGGAATGCCCCTTTTAGTCAATCATCAAAATTGGTGACTGCACTTCTCCTCATCATTCTTTTGCCACACCCTGTGTCAGTGGAGGCATCTCCACCCCACACAGAAACGATTTATCTCCTCCCAACAAAAACACAATGTATGCTAGGAAAATCAGTTAGTCTTCAGCAACCGCATGTTTGTGGACACTAGAAAAGCTCCCATGCTTTTGGTGTAAGTATGGGAGACAAATCTCCCTTATCTGACAGGATTATTGTGAAATTACTCTATTTATGTTTGGAAGAAAGTCAGATATTCATTGCAGTCTACAGGAGAAAAGCCTGTCAATAAACCAGGGATGCAGTTCTGCAGAGGATGCTGGGAACTGCCTGGGAAGTGGGTTGAATTGGCCTGGCAGAGAGGGCATACCACTGGGATACAAAGGTTCAGAAGAAAGTCAACATTTCACAGACTGATCTCTCTGAGAGCCGATAGAAAACTAGCAAAGAAAAACCAAACCCCTTCATCATGTTACAGCAGGAGAGGCCAACCAAGAGTGACAGACTGACTGGCTGGACTGGCCAATATTATAACATCATATTTTCCTAGCAGGTTATTTTAGAAAACAAAAGTGCACACCGGGGGCAGTCCTCATCAGCTATGACTGTCTGTACTGACACAGAGCCTTTGAAGAAAAACCACAAGCAGTCACACGGTGTTACGAACTTTTCAGCATCTGACACAGCTGAAAGGGCAGAAAAAGGGCTTTTTCTGTTCCTTCCCATCAGAGACGTTTTTTCAAGCTGCTCTGTTCCTTGAAGGAGAAATGAGCTGGTATATGGTGGAAAACATGCAAAGAGATGTAATATCAAACACAGGTTTAGCCAAGCACTGAATTTTCCCTGGCACACATTACAATACAGTTGCAAAATTCCTTACAAGTCTGTAGGGGAGACTCCTGTAGTGCATGATCAGAGACCAGATTCCCATCCACTTCATCAAAGGTGGAGTTTCACCCAGTCTCTCATTCATTCTACGGCCTTTTTCTGTCTGGAGGGGGAAAGTTTGTACTCGTGTTTTATGTCACAATCTGATTTCTAAATACACTCAGTTACACCAAGCCAAGACTTGGGTCTGCACCATCCTTCAGGTGCATCTCTCCACCTTTGTGCCCTTACAAACCACAGCAGCAGGACCTGAAGAAGCATCCTACTGTTTTCAATAAAAACTCTTCTGTGGCCTTCAGATTTTGCGTTTCATTATTCCGAGTCAGTGACTTCAATTTTGTATTCTGTATTTCAAGTATTTCAAAGTACATTGTCCCCTGTGTGACTTGAAGTAAGTTAAAAGGTACCATAAGCTAGAAGACTTATAAAAGTGAGCGCATTATCTAAACAAATATGCAGAAATCAAGTCCATTGTGGGGTTCTTCTTTCCAGAAATCCCATCCTTGAGGTGCGATAGACAACAAGGTTGCCAGCCAGGCATTGACTCTTCTTTCTCCTCGTTATGCACAGAAAAAATCAGGGGCTAAAACACAGTGATGTGACAAAAGGCTAGAAGTTTCCGCTCAAGCTGCAGTAGCCAAAAGCTTGCAAGCCTCCACTCTTCACCGTATCAGGGCTGGCTGGTGGAAGGGGTGTGATGCCAGCTCCCTCCTTCGCTGCCAGGCACAGGGAGCTGAATGGGCATCCCTGTTGGATGCGCATCCTACAGTGAGGCAGCCCAGGGGGATGCTGCACCTCATCCCACGGCTGGGGTGTCAGGAAGCAGTGCCCTGTTCCCTCAAGTGAGTTCTGCTAAGAACGGCCAACAGGTAAAACCACCAGAAAAGCTGCTGCAGCATCCCAGAGAGGACGTGAATATCCCTCTCCATCCCAAAGTGTCCTGTGTTCTCAGTGAGTCACCCTGCCTCTCCAAAGTGCTGAGACCAGCAAAGCCTCTGCTGATGCAGGTCTGACCCAGGTGACCCCACCACTACTGAAGACCATGTTCCTGATGGCCCCACATGATCCCCCTGTCTGAAGTAACCACCATCACCTTGCACCCCTGCTCTGAACCCCCTTGGCCCTCATGTGCCCACCAGGCTCTGGACCACCCTCCTTGGGATGCCAAGGCTGCCAGCCTCTCGGAGATGTACCAAAGAGGGCTCTGCCTTCACTCACAGTGGCCACTGAAGGTGCTCACCAAACCTGGCAAGGCCGTGAAGTCCAGAATTAATGTATTTTTAATATGCTTTCCCCAGGAGGAGAAAAAATATCACACTGAGAGAGAAGATGTGCAAAAATTGAACAGACACATGCAATGCTTTGCAAAGAAGATTGGACTTTAGGATTAGATCATTTTAATAGGCAACAGTAGTGGTGTTTGCCAAAATACTTGCCCTGTTAATCTCTCTCTAGCAAAGGACTGAGTGCTGAAACCTGCATGCTGCGTGCTGTATGGCAACCCTACTTACCTTCAATAAAATCAGACTTATCAGCTTATTTTATTTATAAGTGGTCAGCTGATCAGTTCAATTAAACTGCACTTAGCTGATGTTTATTGCATTTGTATGTTATTGTTGCTCTAAGAAACCAGACAAAACTGATGTGAAGAAGAGTTAAAACCTCAAACTACAAAAAAAAAAAAAAAAAAAAAAAAAAAAAAAAAAAAAAAAAAAAAAAAAAAAAAAAAAGATGAAATAAAATGAAAAGTATTCTAGGAATAGGTTTGATATTTTGACACGGGTACAAAAACTACCCTCAGATTGTGTTTCAAATAAAAAAATATACACAGAAGGACTGAAGAAAGGGGATTAGGAGCAAGCACAGAGTCTGTAGATCATGAGAAAGATGAATTAGTCAATAAAGAAACTTACAGGATGCACAAGTATAGAAATTCAAAAGGCAAGTAGTTGTAAAGAAATTAAATCTTTTTTTCCTTCATTTATAGATAGACTGAAGGACTGAAAACCAAGGCTGATGGGCAAAATGGAGAAGGTTGACATGCAGGATAATCTAGACAAGGCCCAAAACCTGAGTTTTAAATAAAGATGGTGATCTTGAACGTGAAAACAAAGTTGCAATGGCCAACACTAGCTGGAAATAGAAGTTGCCCAAAACCAGGGTATAAGTAAATTTGAAAGAAGATAATGCATGAACTTCAGATGGCACATACATTCCTTCCCCCAAAACCCTAGAGAAGATGGCATCTGGAACTGGAAAATGGTGAAGCCAAACTAACTAAAGGCACTGTGACAAGTACAAAAGGCAATAAAGCCTAAAGTGCATTTAGTAGGGTAAACATGACTTTTGGGTACAGGACAACTGCTTTCTGAAATAAGAAAATTCAAAAGACCTATTCTTTTTGGCCTTGAGTAGAGCATTTCCTACTTCAGTTCTTGTGGGGATAGCTGCAAGTGACAGCAGACTTAAAGCAGAGAACAGATTGTGTTGAAGATATTAGTGGAGTTCATCCAATGCAAAGCATTGGATCTCATGGCAGCACTTTCAGAAATTACCTGAATGACCTGCTGGAGTTTGTCATGTGCTAATTAAATTGCTGCTAATGCAAGATAGAAAGGAATTGCCAAGAGAGAAGGACTGCAATGTCATTTGGGGGGAAAACTGTATGACCTTGAAGTCTGGAACAGTACAAATTGAATTAAAAGTACAAAGTCATATACCTAATGCCTGATAAGAAAGATCTCTGCTATAGCCCAGGAGTTTGTTTGTATAGGATGATGGAGAAGAAATACTGAAATATATTATTTAGGGTGATGTCAAGTCAAAAATATAGTGTATCCATAAGAACAGCAGATGTGATCACAAAATTAATCAGATATTTCAAATACAAGAATTTAATCAGTGAGATTACACAAAATTCTTATGACACCTAATTTGTACTGCTGTGCCAAATTTTGGTCATCCCTATTCTGGGAAGAATAAATTTAATTGAAGTAGTGTTAAGTAAGGATACTGGGGGGTTCAAGTGACCAGAGAAATTATTCTACATGACAAGAACATAAAACTAAGGATGAATGTGTGCAATTGGTTTCTAAAACTGTATCAGTTGAAACACACCAGGGATGGGAAATACCTTTTTTAAATGAAAGGATAATGGCAGCACAAAAGCCCGAGTCAGTAGAAACAGTCCTTAAGTGACAGAAGTCCTGCAGCCATTAGAGACGAGAGGAGAGGGAAGAGAGAGAGGGAGAGGG
>VWZG01008653.1:99063-232496 GCA_013396735.1 Grallaria varia
AGAGGAGAGGAGAGGAGAGGAGAGGAGATTCCATACTGTTTGAACTCTAACGCAGATCTGCTTGAGTTGAACAATTAAAATGCAGTAGAAAAAAAGGTACATCTAAACTGCAGCTCTTATTTCACTGTAAAGGTCATTGGCTTCCAACCACACCCAAGGCAGCTGTTTTTGAGTTTTCCAAACCAAGCCCAATACTTGTGACTTTGTTTTTGGCTGAAGGAGAGAACAGAAGACTGCTTGAAAGGAATGTTTGGCAAGAACAGGGAGGGTGGGAGAAGAAAGCTGCACATGAAGGGCTGATCAGGAAGGATGCAAAGGGGCATCTCAGAGGGGGTAAAATGAAGATCAAGAAATGGCTGGAAATACCTGAAAACCAACAGGAAAAAAGTAAGGTAGCCAGCATACAGCAAAAGGTCAAGCTCTAAGTGTACCTGACACAAATAGCAGAAGCAGCCCTGAATATGATACCTCTTTGAAGATCTTTTTTTAGAGAGAAATTAAATTTACAACTCATCTAGGATTTATTTTATTTTATTTTGTAAGCAAGTGCTCTAAATTATGTCTAATCATTTGCAAACAGATGGAAAAGATTGGATGTGTTTAGGAATCCCCAATACATGTTGTACAAACAACCCTGCAACTCACCTTCATCATGCCTCTGCTCCAGGTGAGTCACCAGCAGACATAAAAGACAAGGAAGTAAGTGCTTGGGGTTAATGTAAAACAGCCTGCTTGCAGACTTAATTCTAATGTCAACAATCAAAGAAAACAGAAGATATAGCATTCTTTACAAAGAAAAGCAATCCATTTATTTAGAAAAAGCTAGAATCAAAATAGGATTAATCTATTCCCTGCAGTGTTGCAGAGGAAGAGAAATACAGAATAAACTCTACACAGAGGAAAAGTTGTGAAGTTTCTATAGCACCGTGAATGGTAGCAGGAACTGCATACATGGGTAACAGAAAACACCCTGGGTATGGTTAGCTTCCAAGTGGGCCTCCATATACACTAGCTGTGGCTTACCTGGTGGCGTCGCAGATGTTACCAACATCCAGCAGTGATCTGCTGGTGAGTGCCCGGCAGGGTGGACTTTCCCTGGATACTGTTATCAGTAATCCTGTTTGAACTCCCCTTCCAATTTATCAGATTCCTTCATTTCAGATAGATGGTTTTCCTAGTTCACCTAGGTCTTGTCACTCAGTAATGGCAATGAGGGAAAACACAGGAACTGGAAATAGAAGAGATCCCACAGAGGCAAAGGCAATGAAGCCGCACCACCTAACAAGAAGTTACTGCCTCTTGTGGCACATCCTCTAATTACAGTGTGTGGCACTCATCACTTGTATCCTTTACTCTGTACTTCTCCTAGGTTTTATTTAGTCATAGAGTCCTGGATTATTTGAGCAGCATAAAGAAATGCCCTTTCCAAATAGAGGTCCCCTGGGAATGTATGCAACTGTTAAGGATGTCAAGTCCTGCTAATGCAAATACAGCACTACCCGTAAAACAAGTACACATGAATAACACAGAAAAAACACTTCACAGGGATGGTGGTGACCCCTCCGTAAGGACATTGCTTCACCAGCTACCTCACCATAAGCTCCATGTCACACCATCACTGTGCATGTAGCTATGAGCATTGTAGTGTGACGGGAGGGATGGCCTGTGCCAGCTGAATGGGGATGAGCAGGTGACTGTATGGAAACAGCCTCCTCTGCTCAGGTGGCTGGAGCTTCCTTAGGAGAGATCAGTAGGCCTGAAGAACAGAAAAACTTGAGAAAGAAAAAAGAAATCACTATGGCAAAACATATACTTTTTAAAAGGCCAACACTACGTAGAGGAGAATCCCACACAGGCTCACTACATCAGACTTTGGCCTGTAAAGACAGGTGAGAGGTGGTGGAGCCAATTCTTGCTCTCAAGGACTTTGCCACTGGGGCTGAGTGATCCTGGCTGGTCCCTTTGGAGAGGCACAGCAAAAGATCTGTGTTGCTGGGAAGCTGGACCCTGCTCTTCTGATGGAGCACTGTACTGGCAGACAGGCACTCTGTTGGCATGGTCAGCGCTGCCTGCCTAAAACTATTGCTACATGGTGTACACCTTCCTCAAAATCCCCAAATCTGGTTGTACTGGCAGAGCTCCTCTGTGCAGAAGCCTGAGCTTAGCATCCCATCCTGTCACATTTCCTACACCAGTCAGAACAGGATTCTATGCAGTGGGAATAGGTTCTATACCCTGGGGCATCTCTTTCAAAATAAATCTACAGATCCTGTCTGCAAACAATATGTTGTATGTGTATATAGAGGTATCTATCTCAACCAGCATCCCCCATCCTTTATCGTCTGTTCAAATGATCAAATATTCATCTGTACTCAGGACAATACAGGGCAGTTTCTACTGCAAGGCTACATCAGACTCACACCTCTGGATCTACGACCATTATTGTGCTTCTATCACACCCAGCCAAGTGTGATTTTTTTATCACACACATTCTGTCAGAAAGCACTGCTGCTAACAAGAAAAGAGGCTCCTGCAGGTGAAAGATAGGAATTCAGGTGCTGCTGAAATTTTCCCAGAAGGTGTATTTTTTCACCCACATGTTGCATTATTTGAAAACTTGGAATTCATATAATTTTCAGAAATGGATAAAAGCATGCCCTTTCCTAAATGCTAAGTTGCTTCAGGGCCAAGCAGAAAGTTAACTTTCTATAGTGCAAGTTGCTTCTTTTCCAAGACTCCTGAACCATGAACGTTTGTATCTGGCCTGCTTGAAGATCTTTACTGTTAGAAAGACCAGCCTGCAGCTGGTTGAAATTATACTGCATCTTAGGTGCTTGTAAATTCCTTGTGTCTTCCCTTAGCATTCAGCCAAATAAGCAAATGTGTGTATAGTAACCTTTTCCTTCTTAACGAGAAATCTTATCAACAACAGAAAAACAAATTAAATCTTAACTATTACCAGATAAATAAAGCTAAATAAAAAGAAAATTTTTACTTCCTGTAGGAAATGTAATAAGCTCTTTACCCAGAAAAACAATTGATAGCACTGACTCTTAAGAGTTTCACTAGGCTAACAGTATGCAAAAAAGTTGCAGCCATGGAAATGATTTCAAGACACTTCTGCAATGTGCAGAAGCATAATCCACCCTACAGATGAAGACAAAAAGTCAGGCAGTGAACATCTCTGCCAGTTCTGCTCTGTGTCTGTCCATGGGAGGGTAGCAGATACACAGCAGCTTCTGTGAACAATTTTTTTAAATGGGATGAAACCACTACACCTTTAGACAACCATCAGTTGTTATTTTCTTTCGCACTTAAACTACAACCAAGTATCTGTATCATGGTAGGTGATACTTGGACCTGGTGACTCTCGACTCATTAAGCCCCATTTCTCCAGGAATATGAGGCTTGGAACCAGCCTGGGCAAACCTTTCCCTACAGAGGTGGCTGCAACATTGGTGGGGTGGGAAAGTGTTGCATCCTGATCTTCCTCTCTCACACCAGCTTCAACTCTGATATGCTCATGCTGTTTCCTGGGATGTAGAAGAAGTGCTGCCAGGCATGGATGTGGGAATGGGAGCAAGGCCACTCCTGCAGCGCTCTGTACAAGTAATAGCATCACAGTTACAGAGAAGGGGACCAAGAGAGGATACATTTACTAAGATTGGGGTCCATCAAGTCATTTCCATAATAAGGAATATCCCTAGCAGAAACATCTGGCCAGGTGCTATTGGAGACATGGTACAGTTCACCACCTGACATCCCTCCATTAATATACCAGTGACTCTCTGATGCTGATAGAGAAATAATGATTTACACCTGCTGAAAGGCTGGCAGCTTTTTCTTTTTTTCTCTGCAGCACCTCGAATTCAGAGTGATCAAAAACACTGACAGAAAAAGCCTGCATGTCCTTTTCCAGAGTAGTGTAGATATTGTTGGTATTTCGCACTGATACAATGATAGATGACTGGATGCTTCTCATCTAGTCCTATTGATATTATAAATATTCTGCAAGAGGACAAAATTCATCTCTTTTGCTTCAAAAATATAAAATCAGACTTAAATTCATAGCAAAGAAGGGAATCACCCTGAGATCTGTTTCCTTAATAAGTGCTAAAAATATTTGGGTAGCTCTTCGTGCAGTCCCACGGAGTTAAGTCATTATGTGCTATTGACTTTGCTGTAATAAATTTAGTACTATCTACTGAGATGTTTTATGATAGTTTCATACTCTGATTGACATGAACCACTGTAAAACTTCATATCTGAACTCAGATCAAAAGAGATTAAGTACTAGATTAAACAGATGCTTTTCATTTAGTTCTTTCAGCAATGCCTGGAATTTCTACTACAAGGCTTCTTGGGCCTTTGTGCAGATAGTTGGTCATCCACTGAGCAGTCTGTAGATTTCCGGAGGTTGCTGCAGAACTTATGAGAGCAGGAAGAAAACTCATTTTCCATAGCTCAGGCCACATTTTTCTTCTGGAGAACCCTGCGTTCTATGGGTTTCACTGCCCAAATTTGATACATATGACATTCAAGACACTAAATGTGTTTCCTATGAGAGATTTATGGTTTTTAGCTGCCACAAATACTTTAAAGCAGGCATCATGGTAGGAAAAATACTGGAAGAGGGAGAAGTGTTAGAAGAGATCATAGAAGGGTGAGGTAACAGTATCCTTATTACCCAAAGGCTGATACACTCAGAGAAGTCTACACAAACTAGTCCTTAGTTTAAAAAGGAGGGTTTATAGTAGCTAAATGCCAATTTTTTTGCTGGAACCTGAAAATCCCAACTCCTAATGACCACCAGCCAAGCCCAGTTTCAAGGCTGCCCAAGGTGTGACACTCCTCCTTATGCCAGAAACACCTTCTGTATCAGGAGAGTCGACATGGAGTTTCCGATCCTTCTGACAATTCTGACATTTTCTGATAATACCAACAATCCCAGCAGGAGTTTCTTGCGAGCACAAACAGCAAATGTCCCATGTCATAAGCCTGGCAGAGTATTTAGTCCGATCTTGCATCTTGACCCCCCCTCTCCCACATACAAGTAGGGTTGAGGTTGAGCACTGGGATTCTGCAGTAGCTTGTTTGACATGCGCTCCTCAATCTCTATGGTTGCTTGTAAAAGCCTAGTACCTACCTATCAGTGGTTACTGCAAGTGTTGGTGAGATCTGGCAGCAAGAAACTGCTCAGTGCACAATGACAGTGCAAGACAGTGTCTCGTTTCCTGTGCCATGTGTGCCACTAAGCTGATGCCACCCTTTGGGATGGGGGCCTTGCTATGAAAATTCTGTGTGCAAAGCTTTATGGAAGCATTTCTGTGAGGTCCAAGAGCAGCAGAAGAGCCTTTCTCCTGCCTCCTCCTCCACACCTTGGTCACGTTGGACCCCTCAGCTAGCCAAAGGCAAACACAAAATCCTGGAAAGATCCTCTTGCCAGACTAATGATACCCACTGTGTCCACAAATACCCTCAAGTTGCAGACTATGTCAGTCAAGTTGGGAGGCAAACCCCAGCTGTAGGAAGGCTGGCAACTTGGTAAGTGCTAGGTGACAGCAATCTTGGTAAACACCTAAAATGTGACCTCCTTCCCAAAACTGTCAGCTTACAGCTGGAGGAGTGGTCATCCCAGGCTGTCCTGTGTCTGACCCTGCCTGCATGAAGGGAAGAGCTGCATACAGGGGGAATAAGGTGGTCCAGGGCTTGGATTTGGTCATGTTCTATCCCCTCCCTGTATGCAGGCAAGGGCTCTGAAATAGGCAGATGAGCAGTTCTGCCTAAACACACTTCTTTACAGGCAGCAGTGACATGGAGAGCAGGCCAGACACATGATGTCATCCTTTTTATCATCCATAAATCTCCTGCTTTTCATATTCCTGGCCAACACTATGACACAGTGGATCAAAGTTTGCTAGAGAAGGAATAGGATCCTACTTATTATTTCTTATTAAATGGCCTATGGATCTGCCACAAGGGATATCAAACATTGTTCATCCACATCTATAACTCTTGTCAGACTTAACATGGGGATTAAGATGTACTTTCAGTGCAACTCCATTACATACGCTGTAAGAGAAATAACTTTGCTCTGAAGAGACAGCTCTGGCGAGTTTGGAGAAGCCAGTGCCATGGAACATTTCCTTTACTTCATACAAATATGATCCCTAAAGACTTGACCCTTTAGCTCTGCTGAAGCCATCAGACAAGCAAGTGTCCATTGTATCCAAATCAGCATCATGGGGGTGCACGTGTCACTTTGAATTTCAGGGCTGGTTTCATGTAAATGCATCACCATAGAGCAGATTGAAATAAAATTATTCAGGAGCCATGTAGAAGGACAAGAATAAGATAAGTCCACAAGTAAGTATCTTTTTATCTAAGTATTTAAATCTCATAAGACATAGTAAAAATCTATGTCTAGCCAAGGCCAAAGAGAAGTTGACCGCTACATTAAAAAATAACACTCAAGAACATGTTGCAATATATTACCTCAGTTTGATAGGCAAGTTAAAAAAACTGTAGCTTGTTGTAGTGAGTTTTCTGTAGGCCAAGCTAACAGACTTGTAACGTGAATGCAAAAATGTTTGTGAGCTGAGACAACCCCTGACAGCAGCCCCAGCATAAGGCATCTACCCCACCAGAGGCACCATCCCAGGGAGGGGCCGACATTTATCTGAGGCAGAGACTGGACTTACAGTCTCCAGCAATCCCTAAATATCTTTATATAGAAAAACTACTGTGGAAACTCAATGTTAGCGTCCCAGTCCCACCTCCATTAGTTGGTACCTTGCATTTGTGACTTTTGCACATTTACTAAGATTTTGCCAAAAGATACTGGGCAGTTGTAGCTATGAGACTGATGTGAGGTTGGTGTTTGTCAAATGCAGAGCAGGGTTCTACTGCCATTTCCAGAGTGAAGGCTGATCCCTGATGCTGGTCCTGTGGAACGAGGGGGGCTCTCTACACCACAACCATGCCTGCACTGTCCAATTAAAGAAGAAATTCAGGTTTATTGTCCTCATTTGCAATTTATGAGAACTATAAAGTACCTGAATCCCAAGATGCACTTGTATGTTTAAGAAATCATTGAAGAACTGCCCATACTTACAGAATTATTACTCAAGAGGCTGCCAAAATTACAGTTTGCACGGTTACCAACAACATAAATGGCAGTTGCTTAAAAGAAATGTGACTTTGTGGCAGGACTGGCTGCCAGAACTAACTCCTGTAAGTGTTTTCTGACTCATTGGGTAGCTTCATACTTGCCTGTCACTGTTGCCAGGCACAGTACATAACCAGCTTTCCATTCTGCAAAATCAGCAAAGTGACAGGAGCATGGATGAGACAAACATTGGAAATAAAAGGTATATTGTTTGGCTCTTGTTGGGTTACTCACATCCATCCTGAGCCGGACTCTCACATACATAAGCATTCCTGCCTTTGAGCCAAGAGTGCTGTACCTTGGTATAGACCAACATCAATACATGTAGGGTATTGGCAAAATCACATTCCCTTTCCTCACTGAACTTCAGTGCTGCTTAGTGGTCTTCCCTTCCTGCAAGGACAGATACATTTGATTCCCACTATGTTTAGAATCAGCAGGAAAATAATACAGTGTTTTTTCAGACTTTGAAGGAAAGGTATTTAGGGTCTTTTTTTTTCTGAAGAGCTGTGCAGAACATTTTTCAATAAATTGAAGGAAAAGATCATCCTCCAATTCCGCACATGATCTCATGGCAGTTCTGTCTCCTGAACAGCAAAATCAGGCTTCTCTTTGAGAAGTACCATAACATGTAAAACTCAGTCTTCAACAGCAAAGGCGTTTCTTTCCCTGCAGCAAGTGTGAAAAGGGAGATACCTGTGTTGCATTACAAGGAAAACTCCATCTGCTTGCTACAGGAAAAACACCTACGACTAAACCCAGGCAACCTGTGATCCACCAGAACCCCCATGCCTGATGTATTCCACCAGCACACAGTCCTTACCAGTAAAGTAATTTTAAAGAATATTATTTTGTGAAGGAAAAGCTACAACGCTGTGCCACCGTGGACAAGGCAAAGAATCTGTTCAAAGCACACAGAGCACAATAAAAAGGTGTTGTCTTGCATGGATATGGAGTAGAAGATGCCTGTCCTTGTGTCCTGCAGGCACTACCAGGTTATGATAGATTAAAAACAGTGCCGGTGTAAGAGATGCACATGCGAACGTGTTGGATGCAGGAGCTTGTGTTGGGTGAGTCGGTGCAGTGGCAGGTGCTGACATGGCTCTGAACTTTCCCTGCGTTTTGTTACAGCACTCTCTTCTACATCTCACCTCTTATCTCACCTAATGTCAGTGGCTATCCAAAGCCATGTTCCTAGTAAGAATATGGTATTGAAAATCTGCATCACAGAATCTGTAACTATTTAGGCTGTTAGTGATGATATTTCTTAAACAGTGTATCTGGCTGAATCTCAAAGCCTATGAAAATGGAGTTATTTTGTTTCTTACTTAGAATGTTTACAGAAACATCAAACTTACTGACTTGTGACCTTTTTCAGAAGTATAGACTATTTGTATTTATATCAAGGAAATTCCTAGAAATTCTATGCATGGATCAGTGCTCAGCTTGGTAGGGTGCTATTCAAACATAACAAAATGATTCTCCACCCCACTTCAAACCTACTCCAAAATCAAAGCAAAAGATAAAAAAAGAACAGGCACATATGGAGCCTAAGGAAATTGCATCTATGTATGACAAATGTTTACTGTACAAGTTATTGAGTTTGATTGATTAGAGCCTGTGAATGTAATTTCGAATGAATCATCAGAATTAAATATAAGAATGGTTGTCCTGGGTCAGAACAGGGTGCTGAGCTCCTCCTTCGTTCCCTCCTCACCATTATGCATGATGTCCTCGCTTTTCAAGGTCCAAGGATGATGTGTTTGTTGGAGTTCTCTGTGGTAATGGCTGTTCATGCAAGAGTAACAGCACATTCCCATCTATCTTTTTTGGCTAGTACCCCATAGTCAGAAAAAGTGCACTGGGACTTAGACACCAATCCCAAAGGTAGCTCAGACCCACACACAACTCCCACCTCCGGCACTTGGGAATTGCTCCTGACCTGAGTGACTGCAAAAAAAGCCAGAGTTTGAACAGTGTACTTAATATAAGCTGCACATCACAGTCAGGCAATGGTGGCATACAACACCCTCAGAGGAGCACAGTACTGTTACTAATTTACACAGCTGCTCTGCAAAAAAAAAAAAAAAAACCAAAAAAAAAAAAACAAGCGCTTGCTTTCCTTTCTTTCCTTCCTTCCTGGACAAGCTATGCTCAGTGAAACATCTTGCACCCACCTTTTGGCTCATTCACTTTAATCAGAGAATTTAAATGTAGTAGAGGAAATGCAATTCCTGTAACACTGCTTCACTTCCATAAAGAAACACATGAAAAAGAGATACAGGTGTGTATTTCTGCCTATGTATACACATAAACTTCTCTTTCAAAGAAGAATCCAATTTCTGTTCTTAGTTTTACATTACTATTGCTCCACTTCCAATGGGTTTCAAGAGTTAATAGAGCTTCTTCAAAATTATGATATTGTTCCCTTTTCTTGAATACCATGAAAATCTGATACTCTAAGTAATGATTTCTTTGAAAAATCTTTCCACTCACCTACAGCTGTGAGTAATACTTAAACATACTGTAAGATCATCAGTCTGAGACATCTGAGGCCAAATGCTTCTTCCTGTGATATTTTGCAATGTGACTGAGGTTGATGGGATTTAATAATCACATTTATACAAAGTGAGCAGTGTTGGAAGTGAGTGTAACAGCACTTCCAAGGTGCAAAATGTCTATCACCTGGTAGCCCTCTCAGCAGTTGCAGGTAGATGGCTCCAAGGATGGAGATGTTGTGAATATGGAGGTCTCACCTCCTGATAGTTGGTTGAAAAGTAGGGGTCCATTGCCTTCCTCTCAGGCATTTTGTTTGTAGCTGTTCACTTCCTTTCTTTTCTTGCAAGTTCTTGAAATAACACATTTATTCTGGAGTCAGAATTAATATTTCCTGCCAAACTATGTAAACTTAGTTTGATTCTGCTTCACTGGGTGAGAAACCAGACTTCCTTTTTTACATGACTTCAGTCCAAAGCCAAATAATATTTTCCCTTCATCTGGCTGTTTAAAACTCTTGAGATATCCTCATGAAGAACAAAAAACACAGACATTCCCCACACAATGAATAGCTCAAGTGCAAGAGGAGAGTCAGGAGATAAGCCCAACTCCCTTGACTTCTCCTGTCTTTGCAGGGGTGACAAGAGTGGATGAAGTCTGTCCTGGTCCCCAAATCTGTGGTGAGAGCTGTTTCAAATGCTGTTTGCCTCAGGCAGGACAGGCATCTCATCCTTCATTCAATGATGTATCAGTGGTGTTTGCCACTTCATGGGCACCTGGGATGAGACAATGGCCTGCAAGACTGTTTCTTTTCAGATGTGCCAGAGACCAAAACAAAACTAGCCTACTGACTAAAATAAAGAGGATCTTGATAGCAGTTATTGAGTTGCTTACATCTCAGTAGCTCACCTCCATCATTTCTGTACCTTGGCATTTAACCCCTTCAATTGAGTAGTTTCTCCCTAACAGCTGAAAGACATCAATCTCAAATTAAAAGGATGTCTGCCTTGTGTAGTGGTGAGGGAGATACACCTTACACAAACACATAGCACCATTGCTAGCTGCTTAGCAGGCATATGTGTTCCAATCCCCTCATGAGTTCCCATGCCTTTCTGCCTGGGACAAGTTTTCATTAAAGAAGCTAAATGAACAAGATGCATAAAAGAGCCCAAAACAAAACGAAAAAACCCCACTAAGACAAAGCTCTGGATGTTGCAAGCTGGATTATAGTCACTAGTGTAGCACCCAAAGGAAACAAAAAGAAAAAAGACAGACCAAGACACTGAAACTGGAAATCCCATTACTTCTTCTGGGCTGTTTCCAAACAAATCTGGGTTAGGTGGAAGTATTTTTCAGTTGTCTAGGCCACAGGTTATTACACTGGGAGGTTCAGGGATGACAAGATGAATGACCTGTCTACACTGTACTGGCCTTCAAAGACTATCTTGAGGCTGGCATGTTTCAGCTATTGGCCTCTGCAGGTTCCCCAAAACACTGTTGAAACTCAAGAGAAAAAAAGAAAGTACTCATGAGAGTGGTGCAGAATGGGTGTGTGAGGACTCCCAAGGGCATCTTCTCCTGCCTGTCTGGACTTGTGGCCTGGCAAATTCGGGATGCTGTTCAGAGCATTGATTTAGATCACAGTAAGGTTACTATAAAGACTCCCTGGGCAACTGTGCCATCTTCACAATTACCAGAATTACTGAGAATTTTCCACCTCTTGGTTTGTGGGTCTCCAGACACAGGCAAATCCTGTCTTTTTTTACAGGCATTTGGAAAGAGTCTGGCCCTAGTGGGTTATGACTGGTTCAGAAGACACACTCGTTCCTTGCATCTTGGCTTGTTCCAGACTGCTTTCTCTGGAAAAAAACTTTTCTAATGGTAGGCATCCCTCCAGCCTCCTAATGATGCCTTAAGATTACTGAACACAACTGTGTGGCACAGGGCTGCTATGAGCATCACTTCTCAATTTCTTTGGATTATGTCTAGACAGACTGATTAGTTTCACCTGCAGCAGTATGCACATCTTTAGCTGTAACACCCCCTGACAATGTCCTGAAACATTTTCTCTGTGAAGATCCAGCTTTTGCTTTGCCTCCTTAATTTTCATCTCTTCAGTAGAGCGACCAAGATACAGGATCTGTCGGTGGTCTGCGCAGTCACTCCAGTCTGCAAGCAGAATAGCCTCCACTAGCATGAGCAGGAGAAACCACACTGGCAGCACACTCCTGGCAACTCTGTTTTGTGTTCCCATTAGCTTGTGGTTAGCTCTGTCCTGGCACAGGTGCCTTGGTGTGGGAAGAAAGGAGCGTAACTTCTCCTCAAGGGTAAAACAGCTGCTCCCTCTCATGTGCTGCACAACAGGAAGCACCACTACAACCACCTCAGCCAGCAGTACAATCTCCTCCAGGCTTCTCAGGAGCAACACAGCCCTGTAGCTTGTGGTTAAGTGCAGGCAGCTCATAAAGGGCAGAGGCAACTTCCACGGCAGTAACCAGTTTTCTCTTTCTAGAGGAAGTCTCCCCCAAAAGCTTGACTCAGGGTCTAAGTTCTTGAGGGTTTGGTAGAGAATGTGTAATACATACCAAAGAGCAACAGTGAGAGAATCAAATGTTTGCAGCTAGAGGGACAAATGGTTTGGCTGAGGCAATGCCCACTGATTATAGGGCTCTTTGTAATTAGGAGGTTAATGCTGTCCCAGGGGACCAGAAAAGGGGCTGGTTTCCTGTAGGGGTCAGCAAGGAATTTCCCCTTCCATCCCTTGCTATGCAGCACTGTGTTGTCCAGCCTTGTGATCTAGTGGCTAGCAGGCAAGCACAGCAAATGACCAGAGCTGAGCTCCAGCCCTCAAAGGGAACATCACAAACTCAAGACCTCCATGGACGCAAGCCACTTGAAACCTTTGTCTTACACCACAAACCATGGCCATGCCATTACAGAACATCATCTGGGCTGTTACAGCAGTAATCACCCCAGCACTCTGTTGTGCCTGCCCACATGGGTCAGCATTACTTGGGTTGTGGTACACCAGTGCTCCAGTCCTCTTTGCAAAGTCACTCTGATTTACCCAAACACCAGTTCCAGCAACGTCCCCTCCTCTTCCCTGGCCTTCCACCAAGACAGCATTTGGGAAAAATGCAGATGAGAAAGGAGACGTTTGTCCCGCAGCTGCAGAGGTGACAGACTCAGGCAATGGAGGTAGACCTGAAGCCAGAGGTCTTGCTCATGGCTCTCCATCTTACTCTAGACCTTACCATGACCTGGTTTTGGGGTGGGAAATGACAGTGAACAGGATGGCACAAGTTATTTTTAGGACTTACTAGTCAGGTATAGAGCTGTAAGTACCGGCAGATACACTTGGTTATACAGAAATCATATATGTGTGTAGAGATACACATGTATACAAATATATGTACATAACTACACATACATGTGTGTACAGAAAAGTTCTCTATACATGGTAAACCCATCAGTGAGCAGTTCTACTGTTTAAGGATGAGCGCGCTCAGATCACATTATCTATGAAGAAACTGAACATTATTTTTCCAGTCTGTAGGCTGAGGTGACAGGCTGGGTTTTCCTCTTCAGTGGAAGAATACTGAAATATTCATAGGTCCCACATGAAGTATAACTATGCCAAATCCATTAACTTCCTTAATCATTACCACAGCATCACCATGAAAACACATTTGTCCAGAGGTGAATTTTTCCCTAATGGGATAAACAGAAGTATCTATAAGAAGTGTTGTGCCCCTGCCTCCTCCCACAGAAGAGCTACTTAAAAGCCCAGCAAGGACAGGATTCTGGCGCATCCAAAAGAGCCCACTGACAAAAGCAAAGGTGCCTCTGCAGTGGCCAAGAGCACAGACCAAGCCAAAACCTTCCAGCTGTTCAGTTTACTTTCAGTGAGTGCAAACCCAACAAAGGTGAAAATGGAGAAACACCTGAGGAGTTGATGCTTCGAGTTCAGGTTTTCCCTTCCCCATCGCCCCCTGTTTCTTGGGGTCACACCAACAGAGCTTTTGCCTTTTCCTGCAAGTTGCCATCAGGCTACATGGATAGTAGATGATGGCCAGCTCTCTGAATTAAAGTGACAAGCAGAGGTTTCTAACCATGCTCCTAAATGCCCTGGTTTCAGAGCTATTACTTCAAATTTTGTTACTACATTATCTGTGCACTGCAGCTAATTGACCAGGAGAATTTCTCTTATTTTGTGTTTTCTCCATGCATCAGGGAAGAGTTTCTTTTTGGGAGCAATGAAAGATGACAAATCTGCATTTTGACTCAGGTAATTCAAGATGGTACAGTCCAATGCACCACTGTAATTTTTAACATGCTTGATAGTTACAGTCCAAATCTTCAATGGCGACTTTCTTAAAAAGAATTGGAAACAAAATTCCCCTCAGAAAACATCATCAGTGAAATTGATGATCACCAATCCCACACCGTGGGATTGTTGCAGTATAAATCTCTGAATAGTAAAGGAATAAAAATAAGCTGAAGGAAATTTCTGAGAACCATGGACACACTGTGAGATTTTACTATAAAAAGACCTAAGGGATAAATGCAGAGGGATGTAGAGAACCTGTTTCAGGTGTAGCATACATACAACAAAGGTGTATGTTAATTAAAAATAAATTGCAGGGTGGGCAGTGGTTGAAAAGATAACCCAAGGTCTCCAAGGGGAGCCAGATGGAGCAAGCTAATAACAGGACTTCAAAGTATCCATATCACAAGTTCTTGGTATTCATGCTGATGTTTCTGAATTCATATTTCAGACACTGAAGATAGATGTAAAATATCAGTCAGCAGATGCTCTAAGTCAAAAAGTATGTCTCATTCCCATATTTTGGCAGCAAGTTACAAGTCAGTTTGTTGTGTCAACGACATGCATTCATGTTCAAATGCTTTATTTCATCTAAAGATAATTTTTTACCCTCAAACAGGGATTAGAGAGTGAGCACTTTAAAACTTCTGTAATAAAGTCTTTTCCTAGAAACACATTCATAAGCCCATTGCCTGACTGAACTTTCAGCCAACCCAATAAAAAAGGTTATTGGCCAGTCATTAATTAGGAATTGTATGCTGTTGATAGGAAATGTTTCAGGCAAAGCAGGTCCTGTTCATGGTATTGCAAATAGAGATCCCTAGAAGTCCAGTTGCTTGCTGAAGTGTTCACAGCCCCAAGCCGCTGTGTCTCTGGAGAGGACATCATCTGTGCAGAAGTGCCACGTTTTCAGCTCTAGAGCTAAGAAACTTAGTAGGCTTTTTCAAGACTCTTACGTTTTGAAGCAACGGGAATAATTGTTTTTGGCAAGCATTCTCTCCAAAATGTGCAGATAATTCCTATACAGTAAAAACGAAAGATAAAATCGTACTGTACCAAGAGGAAAACTTAAAAAACAGACCTTTCTGAGAGGAGCCAAGCTAAACATGTCTAGCACTCTTCAGGAACCTACTCTGCTTCAGGTCCTGTTGCCCAAACCCAAGGGTGGTGCTGAGCTTGGCAAAGCTCTGAACTCTTACACTGACAACCTGGTGACCGCAGGAGGGGCACCCCTCCAGATGTACTTGGAAGCCATCACCTCTTCTATGAGACGGTCAGAGGCTGCCCCCATCACACAGTTTTGCTTGTAGAGCACTGCTTCTATACACCTACAGGTTCATATTATTTGTTTATTTCTAAAACCTCTAGTGTACTTTGAACAACTTCTTCCTTTGCCTATCATCCTTGGAGGTCTTCATATCCTTTCAGACAAAAAAATATCCTTGAGCTTATGGTCCTTCTTATTCCTCCAGTGAGTCTACACCTTCCCTCTTTGTTTCTTTCACAAATGTCTTGTCCACTACCCTGGTGACTGTATGAGCTCAAACACTGTCCATTCTTAGATGCTCCACAAAAAAACTTCATTATGCATGATCCCTTGTCTAGCCTCTGGCAAGTTTATGTCTTCCTGTTATTCCTACTGGGTGGCCCATGTCAAACCTGCCAAGGGGCATCTGCCTTCACGAACAGCTGAAACTGCAAGTTACTTAACATTGTCGTGTAACCAGAACAATTTCTCTCAGAACCAGATTTGAGTTTATCATAAGCATTCAAAACAGAGCTTTTTGTAGAGTTTAACACAGAAAGTGAAGAGTGTGAGGTCAGGGTTGCGTTAAAAGAAGCGTGACCAGCAGGTCCAGGAAGGTGATTCTCCACATCTACTCTGCTTTCGTGAGACCCCACATGTAGTACAGTATCCAGCTCTGGGGTCCCCAGCACAGGAAGGACATCAGCCTGTTGGAGTGAGTCCAATTGAAGTGGAGGGCCATGAAGATGATGAAAGGGCTGGATCACCTATCCTGTGAAGACAGTCTGAGAGAGAATTGTTCAGTCTGGAGGAGAGGATGCTCTGGGCTGACCTTAGAGCACCTTCCAGCATCTAAATGGGGCCAGCAAGAAAGCCAAAGAAGGACTTTTTACAAGGGCATGTAGTGACAGGACAAGGGGGAATGGCTTTAAACAAAAGCGGGCAGGTTTACAATAGATACTGGGGAGAAATTCTTTACTCTGAGGGTGGTGAGGCACTGGAATGGGTTGCCTAGAGAAGCTGTGGATGACCTATCCCCTAAATTCTTGGGGAGGCTGGGATGGATGGGGCTTTGAGCAACCTGGACTTGTGGAAGGGGTCCCTGCCCATGGCAGGGGTTTGGAACTAAGTGATCTTTCAGGACCCTTCCAACCCAAGCCATGCTACAATTCTATGAAGTCCCATTTTCAGAGATTTCCACTGTTGTAAAGAGGATGGAGGACACACAGCTTGTGGCATGGCTGCAGCCCCACTGAGGCCTGACCCACCTGCTGCTGCACTTTGTGTTTGCAGTCATTGTTGAGTTAATCTGAACCATCTGGCTGCTGCCATCCTCTAACAGCCTAAACATTTCCTGCATATTTTCTTGTCATTGCAGTGCTTTGTTCCGGTGTCTTTGAGAAAACATCTGCCCTGAGGATTGCCCTTTAATAACATCTTTAAAATACGTCACCATCTGCTGGCTCTTAAAATCTTTTCCTTGATCCCATCACAAGTGACTGGCCCCTCAATGACCTCCCATTTCATAGCAAGGCACTTGAGCAGGGACATTCATTTCTTTCCTTCATATCATGCAACACTGTCACATTTTGATCCACAGGTTTGTTCAGTGTGTAGCAGAGAAATACCTCTGCTTTTGCAAATGCCTCTTCTCTTGACTCTTGGAGGCTTTCTGCCTCTTGGCACTTGTGCAGTGTCAGAAAGCAGACACCCACCCCATCTCTCCTGGAACCAGCCCAGCACCAGGCAGAAAGTCTTGTGGTTCTTGCATTCTAACAAACCGTTTATTCCATTGTCCCAAAACCTGTCTGCAACATACACCATACATAACCACTCTGGAATCTTCACTGGTTGCTTTTGCTCTTTGTCACCTTGTTTCTCCTCTGCTGTGTATATACCACAGTCTTTTGCTGTTACCTCTGACACTCCACCACGTGTCTCCATTTACTTTACATCTTTTCAACCTCTTTTCTCTCAATCAGTCCAAGTCAAAATGCATGGCATGCCATGTTCCTTGGGCATCACAGCGTGACTGATTCTTTGTACAGCCTTGTGTATTTCAATTCCCTATATTAAAGAGAAAAAAATATAAAAATTGATTGTGAGAACCCCCAGACTGTTTCCTCATGCATAATGTGCATGGTTCCCCATGTAACTGATATGTTACAGCCAGTTCCTGAAAAGAACAGTTAATGTCTGCTTTAAGAAGAAAAAAATTATCCCCATGTCTCCTCCACAGCTCAGCTTTGAATTGGTATTTTCTCATGTTTCACAAAGAAAGCCACCAGGACAGTCACAAGTGCTAGGCAAACTGTTAGTGTTTTGGCTCCAGACTACCAGTATAAAGAAATACAACTTCTTTTTCCAAAGATTTGAGGAGCATGGAAATCTGTCTTGCTACCACCTGAAGCAGAGAATAAGGAATAAACCTTTCCTTACATCTGTGAAAATACATATTTTAAAAAGTGCTAAATGATCTGATTTTCATGCAAATACAGGAAGATCAGAAAAATGGGCTTTGATTTCCTCAAGGAAGTTTATATACTACAGCTAGTTGACTTGGTTAATTTGGGAATATAAGCGTGGAAAGGGTAAAACAGTTCTGTAAGAATATATCCTGAGTGAAAAGCAGGGAGAAGGGACTGCACAAAGAGAAAGATGTCATTGACACCAGCAAAAGGATGACAACCTGGACTGTAATACCATTAGCTTGCAAACTGGAAGAAATACTTGGACTGGGGTACAATGAGGATGAGGGAGAACCCCTAGACTCTGCTGGACAAGCAGCTGACCATATGCAGGGAAGGGCCTCTTCGGCCCCCCAAAGGGGTTACATGCCCCACTGCCCACTGGAGTCCAGAGAGCTGGACTTGCCATGCCAGAGCATCTTCACCAGGTCTGTGCCTACCTCCAGCCCACTGAGAAGCTTTCCCTCTTCTATGGTTCAGCTTCTTCCCTTGGTATCCAGGTGATGGCTGTGGTCCACTTGCTCCACAGAGAGGTTTCCTGCTCTGCAGGGAAACATTTGAGAAAGGCCTCAGTGTTTGTCTCATGGCAGAAGCACTGAAGACAGCACCATGCTGCTTTGGACAGGGATCTGCTCTGGCAGCTGTGGGTACACAGACCCCTTGCCATCACTCGGCAGAGCCTGAGGCTGATTTGTGGCAGGTGTTGTCTTTCTGGACCTGAGAGCCCTATCCCAGCAGTCCAGCTGGCCCTGGCTAAGGAAAGCATTGCAGAAGGCTAGAGACAAATTTTGGCATCTTAGAGACCCAGAGAAAGATACTACTGACATCGGACATTGTTTTTGTTTGTTTGAATGAGGCACCCTAGAGCACTACCTGTGTTATTGTGAGGATCTGAAACTGTATTCTTTGAGATGAAAAGAAGAAATTGGTTGGGGGCTTTTTTTTTTTTTCCCTTTCTTTCCATTTGCTTTTAATTCATTAAAATACTCGTGAATTTTCCTGGAGATTCACCAGGAATAATTCCACAGGGACTAATACTCATCATTTTTTCTGGATCTAATTAAATCTCACATCCACTGCCCTCATCACTAACATATGTTAAACAGAGCTAAATATTACATCTTACTGTAAATTGCATATAATTTGGCTTCTTTTGTTTTTCTTTTGTGGGCACTGTTAGCTGTTTTCTGCTCTGAATTTGTCATCAATAAACCAGAATTCATCCAGAGAGACCAATTAACTGCTTGTGTAAAATAATCCATCAGAAAAGGTTCCCAAAGAATGTCTGCAACGGACATTACAGAAAGTTACAACCATTTCTTAAATGGGGAAAATGTTATAGTTCCTGCCACTGTTCACCACACAACTTGGCTTCTTAAAACACCAGCAAACAGAAATTCGGCATTGCCAAATTTTGCAATTGTATCATGGTTCCTGATACTGAACTTTTTAATGAAGTCCCCACTTCCAAAAGCATCTGGATTAGATGAAATTCTAAACTTTCATTTGTTATAAAAACACTGTCTTTCTAACCTGCACAGTTTACAAAGCTTGGCAAAACATGGGCATCATCTCATCTAGTTTTACTGCCTGTAACTTAGACACAACATACAGGCAGGTCATCTACTCTACAGTCCATAGAAGGTGTTGATACCTCCACAGATTAACCTGCCCCTCAATACTCACTGCCAGGTCAGGTGAGTCTGTCTAATAACTCAAGGAAGTGGAAAGGACAGGACTGCTTCTCCTCCCCTGAGCTTACATTCACCCTGCTTTGACCCTCTCAGCAACTTGATGTCAAATGCAATCCAGCACTGGAAACGAGAAACAAATCCATATGGCTGCGTGGCCCACCAGCACCCCAGCATTCCCTCTCCACATGGTGGTCATGGCCTGAACACCCGAATGGCGATGGATGACACAGGAGCCACAAAAACCATCAGCTGCCATGACAGAAAGTTGTAAGAAAATAGAGTCCATGGAGCTGTGAGCCAAACTGGTTCCAGAGGTGCCAGATAATATATAAGAGGACAACCACCACAGATTGTGACTTGGGAGATCTCATGTAAATTAGGAAAAATCTTTACCCCAGAAGGCATTGCAGTTCTGTAGCAAGTCCCAGGTACAGGGTGTGCTTCCTCTCTTTGGGGTTTTCCCCAGGATTAACCTGGTCTGGTGTCAGTAAAGAGAAGGGCTGGACTAGGTGACATTCAGAGGTCTTCTCCTGCTTGGGTCCAGAGATTTCATAGTATCCTTACCCCAAAACAAGTGGATTTCCCATGAGTGATTATGCCAATTTGCCCTAGAGAGGACTTCTGATGCACTCCTAGGCTGCTATTGGGAGTCAGCAGAGCGCCTCTCTTTTGAGGCATGAATTGTGCCCCATATGCTGGCACATACTCTCTTTTGGGTTTTAATATTCACCTTTTGTCTTTGCTTTCTTACAGTGGCTGTGAAATAAGTCATAATGGTTTAAGAGCTCTCTTAAAAAAAATCATGGTGGCTTTTCTGTTTTCAAGAATCATTCTCTCTCCTCTCCCCTCCCTTCTCCTCTCCAAAATGTTTTCTAGTCCCAAAAGGCTTGATAAAGATGGAAGAAGTTTAATGATGGCTGCAAATATTTGATTGATAAACGGAAGTGCAAGTTCTGTAAAAGAAAATTATTGTGTAATACACAAATTTAACAAAAATCTGTTTGAAAGACAAATACAGTAGTTTAACATGGGTAGAGTAGGACTGACTTTGAAATAAGTGATGCTTAAGAAAACACAGCACTTGCTCTCACTTTCTAAAACAGATTTAAGGAAAACCAAACCAAATCAATCAAATAAACAAATAAACAAGCAAAAACACCCAGAAGACAAGCTGGAAAAGAAGGATGTTTTTCTACCATGGAAATTCTAGCAGACATGGAAATTCTGTAAATATGTTACTGAACTAGCAGGAAATGCCATGGGAGGACACAGAGTAATTGCACATTTTGAAACTCAAAAACCTACCAACATGGGGATGCCTCCCTATATACAAAAACTCACTAGACTTCTGTATCATGAAAACCCAAGGTGCTCAAAATGCTTCATTTAAAGAAAAAATATGGAATAAGACAAATGTCATCACAAGGCAGGTCTGGTGTGCAGACACCAGACCTGAGAGGCGAATCAACCTCTCTGTGGGCTGCACTAATTTTGGGGTGCAGCATTTGAAGCATGATTAACTAACTGCTGCAGAAAGCATGCTAGGAATAAGAGGAAGATTTACATATTTTTTTAAGTAAAAAATTTGTACAAACAAGCAAACACAACCCTACCCCAGTGGAGCCACAGACAATCATTGTGTGGTCTTACCTCTCATTTGGCATCTCCACAGCAGCATTACCTCATCTTGGCTACTTTGGTTGTAGAAGAGCAGAGGCAGCAATATGCTCCTAAGGACACATGCAGGCTTACAAGTTACAGTAAGGTTTACCTGCATTGCAGCCAGCAGTAAATAATCTGCCCATGTAAGTTTGCTTTCAAGTTCCTGTGTGTCCAGCACATGCTATCCTGGGGATTCAACATGGTTACGGGCAGAACGTGCAGGAACACACACATGGGAGAAACACCAAGCAGCAGTGAAAAAATCAGCCTTAATAATCTGTAGGTTTTTCACAAACTCGAAGCAGAGTTTGTAAATGCAGAGCTCCAACACCCCAGCTGTAGCAAGATCTTGGTGAGACATCTTCCCTGTGAAGGACAGCTCTGCCACTGAGCGAGTTTAACTAAAAATGGCTGGCATAGTGTTAACCCATGCTGCCCTGCATGGCCAGTCTTTTCCTTGTGGGGAAAGGTCATGAATCAAAATGATGACAGGACTTTTACACTCCCGGGATCCTTATGACATGACTAACTACATGAACTGAACACAGCTGAGAGCAGCGTGGGGCAAGCACAGCCCAGGGCAGCAGAGGGGGGTGCCCAGGTGGATGGCCAGGGAGGAAATGAGTGTAACCTTTCATTCCTGCAGCCACAGTATTCACATTTGCTCAGGAAAAATTGCCAAGGAGATCCAAAAGCCCTTCTGTAGTCATGATGGTCAATCAGGACCTGAGACTAAGAAACAGCAACACTACCCATCATTGACCACGAAGGAGAGAGCTGTCCCATCTTCGGGGGGCCATTCTCCCCTTCTCAGAGGAATGGGGCAGAGACACCCTCATGATACCCACATGGGACTTTTGGAGGGGAGCAAGGAGAAGGTCAAGCTACTGCTGGCCAACGAGCAAAGTGAAGAACGCTTTGAAGAGTATCTTTGTAATGTTTTTTACATTACTTTGCTGGCTGGACGGCAGCATGGAGCATCTGCTTCCAGCTACAGAACTGTTCATGGAAAATACTCTGGTGATGGCAAAGACTCCCTTCCCCCTCCCCAAGGCCTCTCCCCAAACCACACAGGGCTGGATTGCAGGCCTCACCGCTCAGGGCATTTTGCCTGCAATCACTGGCAATAGATTTAGATGTGGAGTCCAATTATGTTCCAAAATGTGTGATTATAATAGAATGATTTATGCTGCAAACAAAAGACCTAATGGGTCACAAGACTTGTCTTCCTATGTTTCTGCTTGTTTCCTTAGAGTGTTGTGTTTATTTTCTTTCACTTTGGGGGAGTTGGAGTTTGGGGTTTTGTTGTTTGGGGTCTTTTTCTTCCAGAGAAGCTGCTTCCTCATAGTTTGACTGTACCAGGTGGGAGGGAGGAGGCAGGCCAGCAGGAAGCAGGGACTTGACTTGTCTTGTGCAGTTAATTGGTTTAAATTTATGAGCTGTAGGTGGCTGCAGAACATTAAAGCTTCTTTAGGAAATAACACATAGGTTTTTCCCTCCGGTGCCTGAAAATTTTGCATCATGAATAAAAAGCGAGATTGCACAGCCCAGAATCAGCACTGGTGTAACACCTGCATACAGCTGATGAGCCTTAGGCTCTGTTGTTAGTCAGGGCTTTTGCTGTGTAAAGGCAGCTAAGGAAAGGCACAAGAGCTCCAGTGAAATCAGAAAAGCTGATGACAACAGATGCTTGCTCCCTCTCACCCTGTGCAACATGGTCTCTGCATTGACTTATCTTCCCTTAATTGTGAGAAACCTCAAAGAAAAAAGAACAAAGTAAAAGCAAACAGGATCTTGGAAGAAAAGAAGAGCTGCTTCTATGAATAAAGGATGCCAGATGGGAAAATCACAGCCCAGAAATGCAGCGTGAATCACTACAACAGGAAATATGGCTTTTTTTGGTGTACCTGGACCCCAGAAGGCAGACATAGCTGCAGACACTGTGTGTCAGAAGCCTGGCATATATTATTACTATTACTAAATATTTCATTACAGATCACTTGTAACATCTGGTCACAGAAAATCTTTGCAAGAAGACTGAGCAGCTCTCTGGATCTCACTGCTGACAATTGTGGAAAGGCAGATAAAACCTTTAATTCTGTTCATGACATGAGAAATCCACTATCAATATCTTTCCACCCCAAATACACTTGGCACAGTAGATTGCAGGTATGAAAGTCTACTTGGGTTCAAGCGACAACTTTGCAGGCTCATGAGCCAGAAATACATCAAGAGCTATTACACACAAAAGCACTCCCCTCTACCTCAGACACAAATTGCTGGAGGATGGGGAAGCATCCCTTCACATTTGCCCCAGGCTTACAGCATTCCCTGGTTTCCAGCGTGAGTAATGGTAGGGCTCAACTTGCTGGGCTGGGTGAACCTTTGTCTTGACCAACTTAGTTGGTCTTAACGCTCATGTAGATGCATTTTATGGCAAGTCTGGTCAATTACTGGTAGATCATTCCCACACATCCTGTCAGATCTTCCTTCTGTGAAAAAGCATATCAGACCTTACCTATACAGTAGTTTACACTGGTACAGGAGCTAGTAAGTGAGTCTGATTGAGCCCATGAGAGCTTATACACAGGCACTCCATGCTGTAATACTGTATTTTGGCTTAGCTTACTTTTTTTTATTATTTTCAATTTATTGAAACAATCAGAATAAGAGCTCTTTATCCCCAATAGCTTACACCTCACTGTCCTATCTAGACACACCAGCTAAAACATGCAATGTTAATTAATCCCTGATATTTTGCATGCAGAACAGGCCTTTCTTGCACTTCCTTGGGGATGCTTTGTTCAGAATCATGAAATTGCTGCAGCTGAATACAGAAATTTTTGAAAGAATATATCGAGGTGATACAAGGCTAGGGTCTAGCATGTCATTCTGCATGCCACCAGACTGCCAGCAAACCCATTTCTGGTTGCTGGGGGGTGAAATACTGCAGCATTGACATTTGGCACTCGTACTTCAGATCTGAGCCCTCAAGGAAGTGGAGAGACATCTTTTCCCTGGAAAGGTTGACTGGAGTCATAGAGTGCCTTTGAGGCATCTAGGCCCCATAAAGAATTTGGCACTTTGTTCCACCGCAAAAAGGAGAGCAAACTTAACTTGGATTTTGGACTGTTTTAGAATACAAGTATAAATAGGAATTATACTCAAGACATACTTCACGCCTTGCAGTGACAGAATGTGCTCAGAATTTTTCTTTCCATTTGTCTGTCCCTGCTTCCAATAAAATGATTCAACCTTGTACATCATTCAGAGCTTGAACCTTGTGGAGGTTATTTTACATGCACATGCTTGCAGAGATGAGAAAGTCTTCTGACCATAAGGCCATACTCAATGTTTAAAACATAATCATATGGAAAATATATTGGGAATCTTGCACCTTCAAAAAGACAGTATTTAAAGCAGCTGGCTTCTATTAAAGGACAGTGCAGAAGAAGTTGGTAAAGACTCATATCCCAAACAAAGAGCCAAACCGAAGACAACTTCCTTCATAATCCCAGTTTGATGTTAACCAACCTCCTAACACTACAAGCAATATATATACCCCAAGGTCAAAGCAACCAGCTTTCCCTGGTCAATCTGTTCACTCCACCCTTGTGTGCAAGAAAGGAAAGCATTGAAAGCTTCCTGGGCTCATCACAAATAGTGGGTCTGCGCCAAACTACATCATCAAAAATGGCAATGTACCTCCATCCATGCCCTTGTCACCTGCAGGTGGAACAGCTGCCTTGGCCTTTGTAGGCCTGCAGCTCTAGAGCAGCAGGGGAAGAAGCCAGCAGAGGCTGAACCACATCCCTGCCTCAGGCACAGGGAGATGGGGGCACAGCCTGGGGGTCCCCTTCCCACAGGCTGGATTTCCAGGAGCAGAGCAGTCCCCATCCGGTAGCTCCTGCCAGCACCTTTGTTTTCTCTATGGGCTCCTCTTGGCCTCGTCCTGTGCAGCTGTGGTCTCCACATCAGAAGGGGCTTTTCATAGAAAAGTGAAATTAGCAAAAATAAAGATAGTTAAATGCATTTTGTTTTACCGGAGAGACTGTTTGTGGTTAGCAAATAGACATGAAATGTTATAACATAATTTCTAACAGTACCCTATAGAGATGACTTGCCTGTTAAACATGAAATGAAACTGGCAGGAAACCACCATATTGACTTAATAAGGCAGAACACAGACACCAAAAAGCAACTTAGTTAAGAAGTAGAAAACTTTACAACCTCAGTTATTTGAAAAATACAGAGGTAGCCCAGCTATTAAATTGAAAGTGATCATTAGGGTGATTTGCACTATTTGGTTCACTGCAATTAAACATGATGCCATGAATGCATTGGTTTGGAATTTGGCTCTATTATTCTCCTGACTACTCCTGATCAAAAATATAGTAAAATACTAAGTGCTAGTTTAAAACCATACAATGCTTTGCAACATTCATTTAGAAATATTTCTAGCTGAGCCAATTAAGGCTTCAGAGTTTATGGAGCATACATCTTCCCGGTGCATAATGGTACACACATTCTTGACATACTCTGTGGCTCAAACTGGGTAAGCAGAAGTACTGCCTGGTTCTAACTAAGGCCCTGGAACCAGGTATTGTTAATCCTTTCTGTCTCTTAAATGCAAGAACATTTGTGTACCAAAAAAAAAGAAAAAATAGTAAGATACTAAGTTAGAAGATAGTTTATGGTTAATACCTGTATTTTTGTCCTGTGTTCACCCCAGTTCTGACTTGGACCCACCTTGTGCCATGAGGCCCAGAAGAACATCACAATCTCTGCTGCTCTGCCTGTTTTGAGCAGCTTTCTAGAAAATCACAAGGTGTTCAAATGGCAGCTGAGCTGGGATCAGTGTGAAATTGCAGGGAGGTGAACATCACTGCCCATGCTGCAAGTAAGCCCTCGTGATACTGCAGCTGTTATTATTCTAATTGCAATACCACAGCCCCAATTCTTGATTGTTTACATTTGGAATCTAGAGTACCAGATCATCTTGTTATGACTGTGTGCTGGTTTAAAGGTAAANTCAGCAAAAGGTTTGGTATAACTTTACCTTGAGGTGGTGCATGATCCCAAAACATGCCATAAGGGCCTATCCCATAAGTGCCCATCCCATAAGTGCCCTGGTCCTACTCGTCTCTGTTCTCCTCACAGTCTGAAGTGTCTCCATTTTACCACAACTCCTCTAATAGCACAGCTAATAATTTGTTCCCTTTCAGATGTACAACTCTGCTGGAAGAGTCAGCAATTTCTTCATCTCTTTCTAAAAGAAGGAAAGTCCATGTTGGGATATCAAGGATGTTTCCATCTTCACTGGACTGACACAATATTTCAAAGACGCTTTGTGTGCAACAAGAAATACAGCTACTGTCAACTTTTTCCCAGTACCTAGTCAGCCACAGAAAAAGCAAAAGGTGGGGTTTTTTTGTGGGTGGTGTGTGTTTTAACAGTGTCTAGTACCATGCATTAGAGCAAGCAACTAAGTCTCTTGCGTGGTAAAAGAATATAAAGAAATTAATGATGACAACAAAGTAATTACATGAGGTAAATGTATAAGAGCAATTGATTCAGCCTTCCCCCTTAAATTCTAGAGCAGTGTGCCATTGTTCTAAAAAGAGAAGACTCCAAATGCCAACATGCAAAGATTTAATAGGCTTTTTTTCCCTAAGGCAAAACTAAAGAAAAATTGGCTGCACTTTCCTGGAGTTAACAGCAACCAGCTCACATTCATCATCCTGCCACTTATGTTCAAGAACTAGTCATTTAACTGTTCCTAACTGGTTTAGTTTGGCCCTCCTGAAACTGGAGATGGGTTGCGGTTTATATGCAATCTTATCTGCTAGAAGTTACTAATATTAGAATAACACAGCACTGCAATCCTGGCATTCTGGAAGATGGTGAGATCCCATCCCCAAGTTCTCCTGCTTAAATCCGCTGGTAATTTCAGCAGTGTTTGCGTTCCTACTATGACTTATGTATATAGGTGCCAGATAAGTTAACCATGAAGGAAAAGATAATTGACAAATTCTCCACTAGCCTTCTGAGCTGTTTTTTCCCCTCTTGGGATCAAGATTTCTTTAGAAAAAAAAAAAGATAATTATTCTCTCCCCGCAGCTATAAATTCCACAGCCAGCTCTTCTGTTACCATCCAGTCTGCTGGGCATATTCCAGAATTATTTCTGAAGTTTTCTCAGACTTCCATATAAGTCCAAAAATTCCATAATCCTGTTCCATGACAGCACGACAGTTGACCTTTACTACTTGGTTTAAATTTTTGAAACACTCAGTTCTGCTGATGCTGAGCAGCCAGTTACACTGATCGGTAAATTAAGGACACAAAATCTGCATAGGACTGTGGGCAAACACTGCCACAATAATCACACCTGTGTCTCCAGCAGCTACAGTGCTTTGTAGCAAACCAAGCTGCCTCAGAAACCATGGGGGCAGGAAGCATCCAGCCATCCTCACGTGGTCTAGCATTGATCACTGCCAGAGAAAGAGGCGTTGTGGGGCAGGTATAAATAAGAGAGTGGGAAAAACCCCAATACCTGTGCAAAAATACATGAATAGTACAAAACAGAATAGGACTCCAGTGGAGACTGGAGACAAATAAATCACTCCCAGGTTTCATGTCAAGCATGACTGGAAGCACTTTATGAAAATAGATGCAGCGTCCTCAGCGTGATGGTGTGAGAGCGGGCTTCCTACCACGACCTGGTGTCCCAGGCATGGGCTGGAAGTGCAAGGCAAGTGCCTGCTTATGGCTTGTGCATCCCTGTTAGCTGCTAAAAGAGCATGTTAGCCAACAATAACAGTGTTTGTTTTGTTGCCATCTCAGTAGACACTCTAATAGAGCTAATAGGAAAAAGAAACCTCACTAGAGAAGGGAAAGGTCAGAAGGCTAATAAAATAAATGCAGCTATTGTGCGATCACTTGGCAATTCATAAGGGAGTGTGATTTTCTCTCATTTTCTTTTTTTTCCCCAGCAGTATAAGAGTCTTCTAATGAATCCTAAATGAAATTTCAGCTTTCACGCAGTTTGTTACTGACAGTGATGCCATTGCGGAGTCAGGAACATTAGAGATTTAGGTTGACACTTGTTAGATTACCCCCTCATGTAATTTCTTTGGATTTTTCTGAGTTTTTCTTTCAATCGGGACTAGCTACAAAAAAGAAGTAATGTCATATGTGAGCAAATGTTGGCCAAAAAGGTAATTTTGAACCAAGAGCCCTGTATGGTTCTTGAAGGGCACAGCTGGCCAGCTGCTGCCCTTTTATAGCATTGCCCAGCTAGGTAATTTGTGGTTGTTTGCCATTCAAGCTTTTGAGTGTTCCTTTGCTTATAATCAAATGCCTGCTGAAGGGCTATGCTGGACTAGGGCTTTGAGTCAATAAAACACAGCTTGATAAATCATTTACTTCTGAGCGCACGCCACTCCAGCACTGTGTTTACACTGTGGTGTTGCTGGATCCAGGGATCCGCATTCCTGCATGTCTACACATACGTACACACATGTATCCTGTGTATCTGAGACTCACTAGGTACACACAAGGCTGGAATTTGATCCTCGTAAGAGCTGCAAAACCACTAGTGTTGGAAAAGATGTCCCTGTGGATACAGAATTTAAATACGTCTGCCACCCTCTCTCTGGGAAGGATGTCCCTGTGCTCCCTTGCCTTGCAGCAAGAACAAGGCTCTGAAGCAGCAATACCAGACCAGGGCTATGAATGAGTGGGCACTTCAGGAGAATCTAACTGGTACCCCGGTGCCTGCCCTGCACCCAGGCAGGACACATGACCAAGGCAACAAGTCTTCCTGCTCTACCAGACCTTAGAGAGATAGCCATGACTCCAAAGCAAGGTAGCTGTTGTAAGAGGTCTGAACACAGGCCATGGTACTAGAAATAGCTGATCACTAGCACAACAGAAACTCAGAGAGCAAGTAGCCTGAAAGGCTGCTAAGTTGTATGGCCTCACTTAAGAGCGATGGGTTGTTCCCCGGAACAAAAGCAGGTCGTCACCTACTGCAATGAAATTTTCAGGTCTGCAGAAGGATGCACTCAGGATAGATCCTGCCTTTCACGTCAGCCAACACACTTCCTTGCTATGGACTCCTCTCCGGCCATCAGCTGAAACAGCAGCATCTGCAACTCCACTAGCAGCCCAAAGAAAAGACCTAGTTTAAAAACCTGTCAAACACAGGAGAAGATTCCATCCTGACTTCTTGTACAGCAGGCTGATGCAAGCAAACACCCAGCCCCGCGCCCTAAAGTGGAAGGAGGACAGTATTTTGGCGTGATACAGTTTGCTGCCCAGCATATTAGAGAAAAAATACTAGAGAAAAAACTCTGTGTACTAGAGAGAAAAGAACATCTGTCATGACAGCCATTCCTCTACATCAGTGAAGCTTTTTCCTAGCCAATGTTTTTTATTTTAAAAGGTTCGCTTTGGGGTTTTTCATGTCAATCATTACTGAAGTTATGCCAAAATCACAAAAACTTCCCTTTGTACTCTTATCTAGTATATATGCTTCATGGGTAACAATACATTCTGCCCCAACTTTACTTCATTTCTCTATAAAAACAACAGTCAGAAATTCTCCACAGAGTTAATGGGATGCTGTGGTAAATCAAGAGGATATTAAGCATCACTCACAGGTGCTTTTACCCTCTGCACACAGTACTGGTGCAGGCAGGACAAGGAGAGCTGTAACTACCAGGCTGACAACCACTCATACAAAGGGAAGCTGAAAAATGAAGCAGGTTCATAGATCAGCTACAAGAAAAATCTCATCTTGGGTTGGAGTCCATGCTCATGTGATTGGTGATGGACCATGCAGAAGAGGCCTTTTGGCAGCTCAGTTAAATAAGGCAAAGCACAGGAAGAAGAAACGGCTTGTGAACATCTTAAGTTTTCACTGCACAGAAAAACCTATTGTCCACCAAGTATAACCTATTTTTTGGCAATCTGAATCTCCTGACTACATTTGTAGTACAGTTCCTTAGTTTTCGCATTAAAGTTTCCTATCCAAATTCCTTATTCTACAAGAAAAAAATTGATTATATTACATCAGTGTGATCCAGGCAGAGATTAGTTACTGCTGTCTCTAAAACAAGAGATCACAATATCATATAGAATTGGTTGGCCTTGGAAAACCTGGTTATTCCACACACTTTAGTGCAGAGGCTTAGACTAGCCACAGACATCCTACTACTCTACAGGGTAAGATGGAGGCAAGGATTTGATTAAGCTTTCAGCTTCTGGAGGGAGAGAGAACTCAACATCTCACCAAGGAGAAAGACAGTGAGAATCATGAGAAATGAGAAAGGAAAGAAAAAGATATTAATTTTATTGGCTTTAAACCACAAAGAGACATTGTGATCATCTATTTTGTATAAATTCTTGCATAAGTCAGGCCGTGACATGACTGATTACCTCCAAATAAATAGATGGTTAGTTCCTCTACAGCTGTAATTACAGGTACCTTCAGAAAAAGAATGCTTACTTGTATGCTAATATAGCAGTATTTTACCAGCATCACCCATTTCCCATTTGGGAATACATCCCTACACCCTGTTCCAGACATTGGATGTAAATTCTTGTGCAAAAAATATCTCAGATATGGTCAATATGTTCACATGGGGATCTTCGAAGAATATGGAATTTCCCAGAGCTCTTTGTCAGAGAACACATTGCTATTTAAACTACTTCTAAGTCAGCATGCCTCAGAGGAAGAACTGTCTTGGATTTTTCTGCAAGCTCTCATTACCGCAGCAATATTTACGGCTGTGCCTTGGGGGAGCCAGCAGATAGCCTCATCCATCCCACACACAGACAGTGGTTCCTGGGCCCTTACTCACAGAGCGTTCTTTTAATAATAATCTTATCTCAGGCCAAGGCCTCAGGCAATGACCTTCTAGACATCACTGCAGCCCCAGCAGTAATTGCTAGGTCAGAATGTTATGCCACATTGAATTTCATAGCCTAAATCTGTTAAACGGTACTGATAGAAGAGAGAGCAGCCAATTTGGTCACTGCTGTTGCAATCCAGCATTATGGATCAACCAACAATTGTCATGCTAATGGGGCTCCCAAGGATTCTTTCAATTCCAAATGAAAAAATACAAAACACTTCTCAAGATAATCAAGCTTTCTCTAAATGCATACAAATCTGATGTGTTTCCACAGAATCACAGAATATGTTGAGTTGGAAGAGACCCACAGGGATCATCGAGTCCAACCATTAGCCCTATACAGAACCATCCCCAACAGTCACAATGTGCCTGAGAGTACCATTCAAACACTTCTTGAACTCTGTCAGGCTTGGAGCCTGTTCCAGTGCTTAACCACCCTCTGGGGAAAGAAGAACCTTTTTATAATATTTGACCTAAACTTCTCCTGACACAACCTCAGGCCACTCCCTCAGGTCCTGTCACTGGTCACCACAAAGAGAACAGAGCCTGCCCCTCCTCTTCCTCCCATGAGGAAGTTGTAGCTGCAATGAGGTCTCTCCTCAATCTCCTCTTCTCCAGCTGAACCACGTGACCTCAGCTGCTCCTCATACACCTTCCCCTCAAGGCCTTTCACGATCTTCATTGCCCTCCTTTGGATGCTCTCTAAGAGCTTAATGTCTTTCTTATATTATAGTACCCAAAATGTCTTTTAAGGAAACTGAAATTTCTTGGAGGACTTTTGAAGAATTAAAATTTTACATGCTGAGGACGCAGACAAAACAAGCAGTCACAACCTCATGGACTTCTGCTGCTTTAGAAAAGTGTTGAGACTTGCCTGATAGAGACAACACTGGAATGCAGCAGGCTTTTACTCCATGACACTCTTGGCTATTAACACCACATGTGAACAATTTAACATAAATCAGAGATAAATGCATTTGTTCATAATTTAGACCTTTATATACTGACACCCCAAAACTCACCTGTTTCCTCAACTCATTTTTTACCAAATGTTTCACTAGCATGAGGAAACTTTCACCTGGGAAAAAAAAAACAAACCCATGTAAGTTTTTAATTGCAATGCCTTTATTGGTTTACTTCCAATCCAAATTAAGTTCACTAATCATTCCTTGTAAATGGGATCAAAGCTTGAAACTCAAAACCAAGTTCAGAGAAGAAAGGTGACATGCCAAATCTGAAGAAAAAAATTCACCTGGCTCTCAGCAAACAAAAAACACTTTTCAAAGGAAAGATAACATATAAATCAAACCTTTTAAATGCAGAATATATATTTTAGGGAAAATTTCTCATTGTTTTCTATATAATGCCATTTTCCCATAAGTACCACATGGCTGTTTGCCAGCTGTATCAAGAACTGCTTCTATTCTGTATTATGTTGGGATACTTCATTCTACTAGGAAGAGCACAAGAAACTGCTATAGTCAACTTTGTATTTTCAGCCACTTTGAATGATAGGTGAAGCACAGTACTAGGAGATGCCTACATGTCCCAGTATCCCAGAGCATACCTTTCGTTAATGGAAAAGTTGAACTTTATTTTTATTTGATCTCGTTAAAAAGCACAATCCCCATTAAAGGCATATGACAAAAAGGAGAAAATAGTCTACCAAAAGGAAAAGCAGTAAAGTCTGCCTAAGTTCCTACTACAGCAACAGAAGGCTGGACTTCAAGAAGGATGAAATGAAAACAGGTCATTTCAGTGTAACAGTTCTTGTTTTTTCTTGTATTTGAATTGATAGTGTAAAGTGAATAATAGCAGGCATTTCCTAGCAGAAAAAATGAAAAATACTTTTTGTTCATAAACTGTTTTTTTTTAATTTGCATGGTATCATCTGCACGGTTTTAGAGCACAAGAAGCAGTCAGGGGTTACCATTCTCTGTTCTCTCTTTTGCCACATGGCAAAGAAAGTGACATAAAATGGATTATTATGTTCCTATGGAAAAAGATCATCTCCTGCTGGAAGTGCTCTTCCCTGTCTATGTACATCGTGACTTAACAAACAGCTGTGTGGTGGATTCATCCAGCTGCCTGTTCTGCATGAGCCACGATGATCTGTGCTCACTCAAGAAAGGTGGATGCTGGAACCTGGACTGTTGGCACATCAGATAATAAACTCCCCATAGGCTCTTCTGGGATCATTTCCTTTGATGACGAGGAGTGGCTACCTCTAGGAGAGCGAAGGGTCCATAAATACATTAATGCTGCCTAGTTTAATGTTAGTTCAGTTTGAGAGTGAAGGTTAATGTGGCAATAAAACACCTCCTGGTCTAGGTGGGGCCTGTCTTTTATTTGACACATTTTTCTTAAGGATTACTGTTAACAAGTCTGGGGCATGCTTGATAACCCTTGACTGCAAGCTGAGAACTGAGAGATGATGGCAATGGAGGTGATGGGTTGTCTTGAGTGGAGGGTGGTGCTACTAACTCCTGCGGGCAGCTGTTAATCTTCTCCAAAAATATACTGTAACAGATAACCAAGTAACTGGCATTCTCTAAAAACAGGGGTTTTTTTAGTTTTGTTATTTTCCACTTATATCCTTTTCCTGATTCCTTGGTTTGTTTTTTTGTTTTGTTTTTTTTCCAAAAAATGTTACAAATGTCTCACTGTTATAAAGAGTGAAGGACCTTGACTATTACTCCAAGAGAAGGTGAGGTTGTGTTGTTTTAGAAAAGAATGTGATTATCCCAATTTTCAGCCTATAGTCTTTTTTCCCTTGGGAAAAAACCCCTCATAACTATAAAAAACTTCAATACTCTCCAGTAATTCTATCCCCTTGATCTGCAGTCTTATGGGTAGTTCTTTCTTTTTTTCATGTTGCTGATACCTACTTTGTGCTAAATTTAATTTTGCTCTATATTTAATTTTTCTCTCATTAACATAACCCAAATGTCACTGGCAACTGACACTGAGACCATCATTCTGACTTGAGATGAACAAATTCATTGTGAATTCCTTTGGAAAAAAAAAAAAAAACATTCCACAGCCTAAAGATCTGTAGAAGATGGAGCCTAAATCTGATCGTGACGAAAATCAGTAAATCAGAGTTCTTGTTTAGCTGCTGTTACATGTTCTCTGACTCAGTCAACAAATTTATTTCATTCCTGTTCCCCTTTAAAGCCAATAGAAAATAGTTCCAAGGAGCTGAAAAACGCTTTGGGCAAGACTGGGAGAAGCAAATAACTTATTTAAGGAATATAGGCTGTTGACTGATTCAAAATGTCTCGCCAATTCATCCAAAGTCACCAAATGCCTGGAGCTAAAAAAGGATGTGGGGCTCAGTTAGTGGAATGAGACCATGCTGAGGGCAGACAGCTCCCCTTGAGCAGTCAGGATTCTGCCCAAGGTAACTTTTTCAATATCCTGAGTCTCCTTATTGGGTGAACACCTTAGGCACCGGTCTGGAGGGGGTCACTTCAACGGACTATGCCAGCTAATGAGCATTTGTCATTTTGGCTGCAGGAACTCAAAATGGGGTGGCAGACAGGGCATGCTGGTGGGCGGTATGTCCACACCCTGGACATTCAGGTCCATGTCACTAGAGGAAGAATTCAAGGCTGCTCCCCTGCATTTCTGAGGAGTGTTCAAATCACCTCCCCAGACAGCAGAGGCAACACTGCAGCACCTATGTTCTTCTCCCTCTTCACATGACTCATGCTACCACCCCACCCTTTTTCATTCATCTAAAAATAAATAACAGAGAGAAGAAAAAAAGTCTCATTTTCTTGTAGGGGTGGATGGGAGGGTGAAGCCTGAAAGGAAAGCAAAACATTTTTCCTGAATTTCAGTTCAGAGGCTAATACAAAGCAGTCATTTTTTATGATGTTCCTAGTGCAGGACTAACATTTCACGTCTACAACACATCTGGGTAACTGCAAACGCAGTTCCAGCCCAAGCAATAGCTCTTTAAGGCCAAGGCTTTAGTGATGAAGCCATATGGGAACCATACACATATACTGCCACTTGGATTAACCTGGCAACACTTCCATGTAAACAAAGTCTAATGGTGGACACCTTCTGTCCTTCCAACATGTTGTCAGCTCACACTATGCCACATGGGGTGAGTTCCTCCAGTGCTCAGTCACAGCGGGGAATCAAAGCATGGAAACCACATGAGCAGAAATTACACAGATTCTCAAGTCTGGCAGCCAAATGTTGGTTTGCAAGAGTGAATGTAACCAGATGGTTTTTTCTGCCATTTTTTTCTCCAAACACTAAGAAGAGATTAACAGGATGACACACACAGAGATAAGTTCGTGTTCATATCTGAATATTTAGACACATACACATTAGCCCCTTCAAAATTGTAATCCCTAAGGATCCATAATTGGACAGTATGGCTAGGGTTTTCAGATGACAGGTCCAGCTCAGACTCTGCAAAGAGCTCCAAGTGAGTAATAGCCATATCAGGACTTCTCCATAATGCTGCCTTGATGTCAGGACCAGCTCAGGGGTACAGTCGATAGAAGCCTTTTGCAGCTGACCCTAAGCATGCTCCCAGGTGCACTACATGGGGACAACTTCTCAGCTGGCAAAGGACAGCTTTACTCTTTTCTACGGCCCTACAAGTGAACTCTCTGGGATTTGGAATTAAAAATACAGCAGGAAGATCATTGCACTGTTGTGACATACTGGCTGCTGATGCAAAGCGCTCAGGCAGAGGAAAGCTCCCAACATGAGCTAGCTGCTTGGATACTTTACGGAGGCCACAGAAACATGCCACTTTTTAATGAAGCTGGCATCAGAGCTTGCTAGAGAGAAATCTGGGCAGGTCAGCTCAGAATCAGTAGATGCAGATGTTCTCTTCAAGAACCAGTTTCAAAGGTGAGCCCTCATCACCAGTCCACACCTCAATTCATTACAGAGTCTATGCTAGACAGCCACATCTGGAACAAAATCATTTAGTTCCATTTAATATCCTGTGCTTCCTCCTATACAAGACATGGGTTTGCCCCTCACACACACCATGCGTGTTGCACAGACTCACACCATCTGGAAAGAATGTGTTTAGGACAGCAATGAGTATCAGGAGATGCACAACAATCATCATTTAAATGCTTTGACTTACATTTTAGATAAAACAAAATCCAGGAACAACTCTAATTCCCAGCTAGGTAATACAGAAAAGCAGCAGTTCTGGCTCTGAACTGCTTTTAACTGAACTGTATTTCATGAAGGCAAGTGAAAAATTCCCATTTGAGCTTTTGACCCTCAGACAAACTAATTCCAGTTGATTGTTCCCATTTTATTTAGTTATGCAAACAAGTACCAAGTCCCACACTTAAGCTTTCATAAATATACCTCCATCCCCAAAAAACCCAGGTGAGAGCCCCAAAAAACCCAGGTGAGAGTTTTAGTTTGTGATCCTTATTCTTTCATAAAAAAAATAAACAAGCAGAAATTCATGAGCATTTCTTCCTCTCAGTTAAACTTAAGGAGAGGTGGGGGAGTCCACATGGAAGAAAAAGGTTAAGTCATTCTGACACAAGTTCCTCTCAGTGATTTGGGAACTGAACTCAAACACTCAAAGAACAGCAAGAGTCAAGCTCTTCTGGCAGGCTGTCCAGATTCACATGCATCTTTTATGGACAAGGAGAAAGCAATGGCAGCTGAACGATGTATCCTTTGAAAGCCTGCATTTCCCCTCACCCCTACAGCCTCCTAACATAATTCTGCCGGCTGGAGGGATAAGAGTGGCTGAAAGTAGCCCAGTGAAGCATTTAGTCAGAAGACAGATACACACAGAGACAGAGAACCTTCTTAAACACTACCTTCATGAGCCCAAAATGCTTTGTTTGAAACAGTTCTCTCTGAAGGACTTTTGGGAGCAGCCTGAGGCTTGAAGCCGGCAACAGCTGCCCCGACAGACAAGAACACCAGACTTCTCCAGCAGCTGTATGGCCTGGGGAGCTTCTGGATTCCTGGAAATACTGACAAGTTTTCAATTCTGTCCAGTTTAGACCACAGCCAAATTTCAAAATTCCTGAAAACTGGAAGGCCTTGGTTTTAGCTACCTCAGGTCTGAATTTGTAGAGGTGTAACAAGGGTTGCAACATCACCATTTCCTGACAAGTTCAAATATTAAAATAGTACAAATTAGCTCCTTTCAGAACTGTGAGATTACCTTAAAATCATGACACTTAACAGATGCTCTTTCTCCTTACCTTCTGACTTGCAGACCTCTGATGTGTCAGTGATATTTCTCACAGTAGCAGTATAAAAACTTTTAACCTTCTCCTACAAAAACTAGGAAAAACTGAAATTCCTGTGCAGTAATCTTTTGCTACTGTCAATGTGAAAAAGCCTATGGACAAAAGCAGCTGAATTACCATGCTACTTGCTTCTAGATCTGACTTTTTAGAGTTACAGATCTACTGTCAGCAGCATAAAGGACTGTGGAGCAGCTGGTGAGAAGGAATATAGCTGCAAGGAACAGAACTGCAGAGCTCACTCTGAAGGAAGTAGAGCTCAATAAGAGACCTCAGCAGAGGCAGGGGGAAGCCAGGGAAGTACAGACTTGGTTCCTCCCCAGAAAGAACATGGTGGAAAACAAGAAAGGACTAAGGAATCGTAGACAGACCTGGACTTTTCAAAGTTTTTACCTTCCCTAATAGAACAAAATTCCCCCAGAGAAAGTCAGATTCTGAAAGCCCATAACCTCTCTGCAAATACCTAGTGCAGTAACCAGCACTTTGCATGTTTTCCCAGAGTACTGCAGAAATTAGTACTTTCAAAAAACTGTTGTTTCTTCTCCAAGTTCAATGTACAACAGGAGCCCCCAACTATGGGGACTCCCAGTTGTTTCACAAAACCCTAATTAAGACTTCCCAAGTGCTGTACTACAGGGAGTTCTGTGTTCCAGAGATTTGCCATCAACTCAGACATGCTTTAAAACACTGCTGTGAGACATGTATGTCAAAGCTGCTTCAGTTGGTGTCACAAGGCTACCTGGGTCCACTGCCAGCTCTGGCAGATCCAGACAGCAGGTTTGCCACCTTGTCTCTGTGCTAATTTGTCGGTCCATCTCCTTAGGTGAGAAGATCCAGTGAAAAGCTAATACAGCAACAGTCCTACAAAGCAGCACAGTTGCAACCACAGACCTCAGTGCTCCCTGCAGACTTGGCTTAATTATAGCAATGGAACAAATTCATCTCCTGCAGTTAAATCTGTGGTCCCTGGACTTGAAAGACCATTCAGGATGTCATGTAGTATGTATCCCTACACAGACACAGTTAGAGACTGATGTGGCAGAGATGTGAACTCTAGAAACATCTTTTTCATTAGGAGTACCTCTCTCTCTAGCCTTTGCCTGCCTGGCTCTAGTTATAATAAACTCTGTATTTGACTGCATGTATTACCATAATCTGTCTTCTTCATAGCGGCATTGTCTCCTCCCCATACACTGCTTACTGACAAGGGTCACCTTGACTACTAAGAAAATGAAAGTCCAAACACTTTTCCTCCTGCACAGTAAGAACACCAAGCCAGGCTTCTTAACCTAACTCTTGGAAACAACTCAGAAGCCCTAAGACAACTGAGTAAGACAGACATACACTCCCACCTAGTGGGGATTGCACAGCTCTGGGTCTCTGGGACAGGACCTGTTTCAGCTCTGCAATAACACACACATGCTCCTTACCACCGGCCCCCAGAGCAGCTTTGCTTTTTGAATCAACAGCATAATAGCAGCTATGATGAAATCTGAGAGCACTACTTTTAATCATTAAGCAGACAGAAAAGGCAAGCAAAGCCTACTAAGTTACCAGTATTCTATGTGCTCAGTGTCAGACAAGACTGCAAACACAATTGTTTTGCTTTCTACTAGTGTAATGATTAACTTCTGCAAGGTCAGTTCAACAGGCATGTAAAATATTAGAAGAATGGCACAACAGCTTTTTTAACCCATTTTGCCTCATCAGAGAGAGAACTAAATTCCTGAATGCAAAACGAAGACAAGTAAGTCTTCAGTAAACAGAGAGGCTTTAGTGTCTAGAAGACTGCACCAGCTCACAAGCTGAGTCACTGTCAGTATATTCTGGAGATAGGTTGGGGGTTTACTACCTTGTGGGGTTTTTAATACATGCTGTAGATAAATGTGAAATAAAAAATTGTGACGTGGAAAGTACAAGCTGGAGGGGAAAAGCCTCTTCGATTTCCATTTCTGCATGAACAATGAAGACATCCACAGGCCTTTCCCATCACAACAGTATGAAGGCATCATCCTCCAGGCTCGCTGGGGCTGGCCATGGCATCATCCTCACGGCCTGCTGTGGAGGGGCAATGGAAAGGCTGCAAGAGCTTGGTTTGGATTGCCTTGAATTACTTTAATCTGTTCTAATGCAGACTGAGACACACATGCTTTGGGATTCACGTTAGCGTTCAAATGTCTTTTTTAAGGTTGACAAAAAATCACAAACGTGTACTTGCATTTTGCAGCAGTGTACTGCTCTTTCAGACCTGACTGCATCTGTTTCTGAAAAGAACTTCAGTCACCAAAATATTTTATCTGCAAACCAGAGTCTCTTGTGTGCAGCAGCTTTGCCACCTGCAAGTATTACTTACGGGCCCACCTTCAGGCATCCTGTTCTTCCAACTCATAACACACAATCACTTTCCAGGATTTGGCTTAGGTACTGCACTTTGTTCCCCTCTTGATTATTCAAAGTTCTTATTTTACATCCTGTGGCCTACACACAAATTAACTGTGTCTACAAACACAGCATCTTCAGCAGCAACACAGCAAAGGACTGACAAAAGCTAGGCTGAGGGGACTGTCAAGATGCAATCCTGCAACTCTTCCTTTCCAGAGCACCAGCCTACAAGCATATTTACCTCTCTGTTCTTTTACAGCATGCAGTGCCAAGAAAATGCTTGGCACATACTTTATGGCACTCAAAAACAAAGCATCAGCATTCTCTATGAGGAGCAGGACTCCCCTAGTCTGTTCTTTAATCTCTGCTATTTGGTATTTCACCACATCATACAGACTCCAATAAGGAACAAAAAAAAAACCCTCAGCTGTGTCCTTCACCTTCAAGCAGACACCATGGCAAACACAACATGCCAATCATTTCCTGTACTTCTCAAGACCACCTGAGTATGCTCCAACACCAGACAGTACTTCATTACTTCTTCAGGAGCACAGCTGTGCAGAGAACTTATACCTGATATATGCATATAATTAGTCTCTTTAGTTAAAGGATGTTCTATGATATACTTGGGCAGTTAGTATGAAGTAAGTATCCCATGCTGTCATTCCAGTCCTACGTGCACAATTTCACTTGACACAGTACTGTGATCCTTAGCCCAAGGTAACACCTCAAAAGCCTGTGCATCAGTGCGATACATGAAGAGCTCAAGTAAGAAAGGATACGATAACTTAAGGCAGTCCATACAGGCAGGAACAGCAACACCTTTCCCCTTTCATCTACCTTTTCAACCTGAAAGCTCCACAACCGTAATACAACCATTTACAAAAGGCATTTCTTCTTTTCCAATCATTTTTACATTAACTAGGCCAGCTATTACTAAAAAAGAGACTCTTCTAGAAGTTACAGAAGATCCTTCTTTGGAGTTTTATTTGTTTATAGCAACATCAGCACATATTTCCACTTAGGTATTTTAGTACAACAAGGAAATCCATTATCTCATTAAGCTTCAGCAAAGTGACCTATGCTTTTAGATGCAATGGAAAAGATTACAGTGTCTCCCTTTGTTGCACAACAGCTTAAAGCTTCAAAGCTCTAAGTAAATACCTCATTGAATTAAACAAGCGAACACTTTGCTTATGAAATGCTTTTGTTGGATGAGTGAAGTGTTTTCTGCAGTAGAGCAATTCATTTGTAAGCCACAGGCACTACTACAAGAGTGGTATAAGAATAGAAGTGGTGACATTTTAGTAGTCTGTGCAAGAATTCCACTCTATTTTTTGCAAGTAGCGTATCTTGAAGATACATTCTCCCAGCTGATCACATTCCAGATGGCCTTCAAATAATCAGGTCGAACATTTTTATACTGAAGATAATAAGCATGTTCCCATACATCGATTCCTAGCAAAGGAATGAGACCTGTGGAAAAAAAAGGATAAATTTTGCATATCTATGAAAACATGCTTTGTATGTAAAGTTTCATGTTGCATTCCCAAGCTGTACCCAGTTTCTGAGTCTTACTCTGCAGGAAGACAAAGAGCTCTGCAGCACGTGGGTATTTATTGCAACACTTTACAGAACTGTGTGTTCACACACATATACTGATAAACTGAAAGAGCTGATTCAGGTGAACACATCTATAAATACTCTAGAACTGCCTTGAAGACATAACTGAAACCAGATTAAATAATTTTGAAAGGTTTATATCTTTTGCACAGTTATGCAAGCATTTTCATGAAAAATTACACTCTGAAGGTCTCTTGCCATGCCAGCTTGCTTCCAGTATTTTAATTCTAAGCTATTCCTTAAGTACCTAATTACCTCCTTGCTTTTGTGCTAAAATATCCTTCTCACTGAATTTATAATGGGAAGTTTTCACGGGGGGATGATGAAATTTACCCCCATTATGCTCTATGTCCCTATACTAAATCTCTACTTTTTTCCCCTACTAATAGGCAATACACAGATTATTGACAATACATGAAATTCCTGCCCATTCTCTACGAATTCTACAGAATGTGTTATAAAGATATCTGCGAAAGGATTTGGACAGTCACTGCAGGTAAGATTTTCATTGGCCATAACCTCTTCCCTCAGTAAATGGTGTCCAGCCTGCAATTACCACTTACATGTCTCTCTAAGCAAATAAAATTATCTTCAAAGGTGGTCACTGCCAAGTACTATCATGCTTGCCTAGCTGTAAGATTTATCCACATCCTAGGATGATTTAACTGACACACATGACCCTTTGCTAATATTGAGGAACCAAATTATAAGCTCCCATTTTTAACCCAGCCTACATATTAACAAGTTATTATGTACAGCTTCCCCTCTCCTGTTGTTTGGCGACACTGACAGTTTTGTGAACAGCTCCTCTGCCAGAGAAAAAAAATCTGAATGCAAGAGGCTTAATCTTGTTTGATACAGGCAAGTTACTCCAGTTACTCGAAAATTATCCAAAGAAGCCTAAATTCAAATTATTGGCTAAGCAAAAAACGCTTTCACAATGCAGCCCATCTATTTTCCCTTGGACTAGAGAGACTTTTAACCCTGTGCTCTTCAGTCTTTTTAAGTTCTGCTTTACAAATATTATTCTAAAAACTGCAAGTGTTTTCACTTCTGCTGGTACAGACATTTTGTTTTCCCAATCTATTTATCCAGCAATTTCTTCTCAGCATTGTCCACAAATCCCTTTCCAGATCTCATGCACCTGCCTGTGAAATCTACAAAGACGGAATCAGAGGGGAAGGACAGAAACCTGACCTGTTGTTCCTTGTAACGGGTCTTGATTCGCACAAGCTGCTATTTGTAGGCGCCCCTGCTCTTTGTTATAGCCAAGCCATCCCCAGCCTGATCCTTGAACACCAACTGATAGGGCTGTCAGCTTCTCCTTGAAGTTTGCAAAGGAACCAAAGTCACGCTTGATGGCTTCCATCAATTCTCCTTTAAAAACAAAAAAAGCACAGAAAATCAGAGGATATAAACCTCATTCAAAACCCCTCAAGTTTATCATAACAGGTTTCTTGAGATGTGCATTTTAAGGCATTTACCTTTAATTGCAGGTCACTTGTAGGTAGTCAGCTCTATCCTCCCCAAGGGAATTTCTCCCTTTACGCTTTATTTGCTAACCTATCCCTAGTCAAACTGGAGCACAACTTCAGCCACTAGGCTGCGTGGGTCTGCAGTGCATTTCTTCCCTTTCTGTGAACCAAGTACCTATGGTAATTTATTCAGCACAGCTTTGTACCAGTATTTTCTCTTATAAAGATGGAAAGGACAATAGATACCAACAGCCAAGTATTTTGCAGTATACACGTAATCAGCTTTAGAAATTAGAAGTACTTTGCATAGGGCTAGCTGTTTATACTCTTGGGTTCTATAATGAAAAAAAAACCAAACTTGAATTCATCAGAATTGTAGTAATTGTCACATAGAAAGGTGAATTAATTCTGAAAATATCCTTTAGACTCTTTCAAAGCAAGAAAATATTAACAATTCTACTTGTTAATTAAAACTGATGCAATACAACAATGTAACAAGCACTAACCTTTAGGCTCCCCTCCTCCATTAGGAGAAAGGTTTGTCCAGAAGATGCTGTGATTGATATGACCCCCACCATTGAACTTCAGTGCAGGCTGAAGTGACACCTGAGTTGTAACATCACCTAAAGACGTAGAATATAAAAGTACATAGATAAATAAAACTATTAACATCACACTGTAAGTTGCCACAAAGCCTCCACTTATCTCCACAATCCTTCCACTAGCCTGTAACATGTTTATGGAAAACAAGGTTTGTGACTTATCCCTATTTTAGACAGTCATAGAAACTATATTAAAGATTTATCTTTGATCTCTTCTTATGCTGTTAATATGTGATCTGCCAATATTGCAACTACCAGGCAGACCACACTACACACAAGACCTACTGCAATTCTACAGCAGAATAAAGCGCCTATTACAGCCAGAGAACAATTTGAGAACCCAGCACTTGTAAATTGTTCAGTATCACCACAGGACATGAACACTACTCACCCATTAGCTCACTGATCAGCAAGCTAAGGATTTTTAAGCTTCTTAAACGAATTTACAGGGCAAACAGTTTGCACTTGAGACAAAGTCGATGCATACACTGAGCACACACAAAGAAAATGTTCTTCTCCCTCCTATCTTTTGTTTCATTTTGGGTTTTTTTTTGAGAGGGAGGTACTTGCAGGAAGAGTGACCCAGATAATTTTACTCCGCACAACAGAACCCTGCATCTGAAATCAAGATCAGACAGCCCCGTATTTCCTCTCCCTCCCCAAAATGCTGTATTTCTTAAGTAATTCACTGGTGCCTTCTGCCTCTAAACAGTGTTGTGCCATTTCAACACAAGTGTTTTGAATAGTATTTTGGCTTTTCAAAGGTTTTTAAAGCTTTTTTCACCATTTCAATACATTCTTTCATAAGGAACCAGGGGGCAGCTGTTTCCTCCATACTGTCTCAAAAATGAGTGGTAGAAAGCTACTGATAGCAATGAGTGACCTCAATACAGACATGAAGGCAAGCCTCAGAACACTAGCACACCTGTTACTAAAGTTTTAATTCAGTATTCCATGTTCTCAGCATCTCCTTATATGCTTCACAGATGTTTTCCTTGAATTTTGCATACCTTAATGAAGCTTTCAAGTTCATTCAGAGCATACAATATATTGCAAGGCAGAAACAAAAAAATAACTTAAAATATCTTCAATGTGTTTCCTCTTTATTCCAGCATTCCTTAGAACAACTTAACTCCTCAGGACCACTAGGAACCACAGATGGCATTTGACCATTGCCCTTAAAACAATATTTGTGCTGCTGAACTTTGCACTGGGGGAAAAAAAACAGTATTAAAATAAAAAGTAACTTGCCCTTAAATTACAGTGAAAGTATACTGGAATTTATTGGTATAGAGTCCATGGACAATTCAGTAAACCAAGACAGGCAGCTTAGAGGTCCTTAGGAAAGTAGTCAGCTCAGCTTTTCTTTCTTTTCCCCCCCCTTGTTTCCTAGCAATGGTGCAGCACAGGTCACTTGATGGTCAGAGAAGAGCAGGGAAACTGTGGTAGTCAAAAGTTTTCACTAAGTTTCAGGTGAATATCCTTCAACTAGAAAATCTCACATTTTGATGGACCAGTAATAGAACCAGTTTATGCTGAAACAAAGTCCTCTGCTGCACCCTATCACAGAAGTGCATACTCATTTTCAAGTCAGATGACAATATAATCCAACAGGACAGCTTCTACTTGAGTTTTCTATGCAGATATAAGTAGGTGAAGAACATGTTAAAGATGATTGGAAGGGAATACTTCACTTTCTGCTGCTGAACAAAAGCCATTGACAAGTTTCTGCTGTCCACAAGAGATATTAAGGTGGTGATCAGCTGTGCTATGTAACCTGACACTGATATGGAGCACAGCAAGATTTTTGACCACCTTTAGTTTTAAAAGAATGACAATACTGACAGAGTGAGGTCACAGTTCAGACTTTGCCCTTTCCTAAAGGCTGGTCTTAGAAATTTTTTTTAATGAAGGCCAAAATACTACATACAGTATACTGAGATACCAATCAAAGGAAAAAAAAAAAAAAGTAAAACAAATCATACACTCTCAGGTAAGTACTTGTCTGCTTTGATGTGCATGACCACCACCAATAAATAACCTCCGCAAAATCCTTAAGGAAAATTAATCTCTGCCTGTAGGCAGAACATTTCAACACCAAGCAATGAGATGCTATCAAAAGCCAGAATTTTTAAAAAATACCTCAAAGGATCCACAATACTGCAGATGTGCCTGATAACCAGAAATTCTGCTTCCACTAGTGGCTGAAGCCTTGGTCATTAAACAGCATCAGTAGCAGGAGCAGCAAACACACTGTTCTTATAATTCAGGCTCCCTCCCCAGTTGTGTTTGGACTAATTAAATCTCCAGAATACACCTTTCCTGGAACCACCAATGGCAGGGCAAGACTGCACTCAATCATGATCTGATTCTTAATGGAATCACATCAGTTCATTAATTTAGACTGCAAAAGCTATTATTAGGCTTACTTAGGCACTTGAAAATCTCCATTCTCTATGCAAGCACACTGGCAATTAATTATCAAGGGATGCAGGACTCAACTTACACAGATATTGGCAACTCTCACTTTCACCTGAGCCCCAGCAGTTAAATTACACTGTACAGGTACCTGGCAAGCAGACAGAAGTGAGCCTATACAGTAATCACTTCACTGAGATAAAGTGACATCCTTTAGGAAGATCAACACAGCAGGAAAATAACCCAACCACAAAATATTCACCCTTCTTAAAAAGACACACATGTTATTTCAGACATTTTCATCAGTCCAACTGAAAGCGGTTGTGGGGGGAAAAAAAAGAAATCTCATTTCAGTGTAGCTCTGCTAAAACTATCAAGTTTTCACAGAAGTCAGCATATCTCAAGATTTAAGACCCTAACAAAAAAATTTCCATGATGGCTTGCTGTATATTTTACTGTTTTACACAGGCTTGCAACCTACATGACAACCCCTTAATCTGACCCAGTGATGTAACTGATACTCAAATTCAGGTCTCTTCACTGTGTGTTAGACATGTTAACTGCATATTCATCTTACCTCCATCTGTAGGCAATTAAGATTATTTACCAAGACTAAGCAGAACATCTGATGTGAAAAACATCAAGGCACAGAAATTTCGCATTACATAACTTTGCTACTAACCTTTTATTACCAAGTACTTGTTCAGTAAAATTACTGTAACTTCCTATTGATTCAAACTTCCTTTGGTTCAAGTTACTAATGTAAATATGGACTAAACCCACAAAAATCAATACAATTTCTTCTAGTTTTACAGTACTAGAGAGAACAGAATTCATATTTTTAGTTACATTTAATTCCAAATATCAGCACCCCTGAAGCTTACAATAAAAGATTTTACGTAACAATACTGAAATTTTATATCTAATTATATATATAAAACTTTTAAAAGGAACTATTTCCCTTTTTTCTCTCCTGTATCATCTATGCCAATAAACTTCCCTCTCACCTGTTGACTGTGGATATACAAACCTTTTGCCAGTGCCTCTTTGTATTTCTCCTCTGCAACATTCAGGTTGTTCACGTAGGCAGCATGATGTTTGCTGTGGTGCAGCTGCATGATCTCTGCATTAATATGAGGTTCCAGAGCAGCATAGTCATATGGCAAGTCAGGAAGAGTGTGCTTTTGCCTGGAAACCAGGCATCCCAATGGTGCTACCAACTTAGTGCTTCTTCTAGAAGAGAAAAAATACCAGAAGGAAACAGTCTCATTAAGACTTAGGCTTTACCAGTGAAAACAGACTGAAACCATCACTGTTATGATCAGCTGCTATAAGTACTGGAGTAATATCTCATATAAAATAGTCAAATTTTCATTTTTCAAAAGCTCAAGGCAAGCATACTCTGCAGCTTAGATGCACAGATGCATTCACACAAAGGCCACAGATAGGGTGCTTTGCAGTGCAAAGCTTCTGCTTCTCAAACCAAGACCCCAGGCCATTGCAAAGAGTCACACACCTTCCCAAACCTGGAGGCAAGTGAAAAGCAGGGATAAGAATGGAAACACAGCAGTAACTCGCTGATATTCAAAGCTTTGCCTAATCTTTATTGACTAAAAATAGAAGCAAGGGTGTCACTGAAGTGTCCTTCCCTCGCTATCCACAAGGTCCTGGGAAATAAAAAGGCTAAAAGATGCACAGTCACCGAGTTTCCAGGACTGAACCTCTCCAGCATTAACACCAACATGTGCTTCCCTGTCCCCGCGGTGGGCGCCACACGGGCCGCCATGCTCGGCACAGAAAACACGCAGGTCGCGTTACCCTTCCCCATTTTAACACCTCGCCCGTGTCATGCGACATGACAAGGGTCACAAGGAAAGGAAGCCCGCCGGGCGAGCAGGACGCTCTGCTCCAGAGGCCCTTCGGCGTGTGCTGGTGACCTTGACATAACCCTGGGACACAACACGAGCAAACCCCAGAGTCCCTGAGGAGCGGCCGTGGGGCGCTCTTCGACGGACCCCCAAGACAGCACAGACGAGAGGGCTGGCAGCACCGTGTGGGGCCGCCGGGCAGCGGGCGCGGGAAGAGCCCGGGAGAGCGCAAGGCCGGCCGCCAACAGACTCCGCCCGGGCCGGGCCGAGCTGGCGGCAGCAGCGCGACCTCTCCCCGCGCGAAATGGCGGGGGGGAAACGCCGAGGAGACCACCCTCCCGCCGCCTCTTCCCGCGCTTTTCCCTTCCCTCCCGCGGCCCTGCGGCGGAGGGGGAGGACGGCGTGGTCGCCGCCTCAGGGCGGGGGGCTCTGTCCCGCACGGCGCCGTGTCCCGCTGGGCGCTGCCCCCGCCACGGCGCGGCTCTCACCTGCCCGCGGAGCCGAAGCGGCACAACATGGCGGCGCCTGCAACCCGGCGCGGCAGACACGGCGCAGCCGCGGCCCCGCCCACCCCCAGGGCGCGTCCCGAAGCAGGCGCCGGCTGTGAAGCGGCGCGGGTAGCGCAGCGCTGCCGAGAGGCGCGCTGGTTCCAGCCGTTATCGCAAAAGGCAGGCCCGCTGTAGCTCCGGGCGGGGCGAGGCTGCCCAGGAGCCCCCCCGACACAGAAGGCAGCGCGCCGGGTGGCTGTAGCCTCTGCAGGGGCTGCGGGAAGCTTTAGAAACCTGCCTGGCAAAGACATGTCTGTAGCAGTTTAGTGGCAGAACCAGCCAACTCCCTTGATCAGCTACTTTGTCTGCGACTTACTTTTCGTGGCTCATTTCTGTTCTTTTATGGATTTTTTGCGTCCATCTCACTTCCCATCATCTGCTTTCCTCGGGGGAGCTATTCAGCAGCCTTCAGTGCTCGTGAAAATCCTCCATTCAGGTACCTTAACCCCATCAGCTACAATAATTAGTGCAAATGAGTCCAGAGACCCACTGGACACTGCTTCTCCAGAGATGTCAGCGAGGAGAGCTTTCCCCCCAAGTTAGGGCTGCAGACAAGACAAATACTAGGTAAAATTTAAACTGTACACAAGTCATCTCTGCTACCACAAAACCTTCAATCTTTACACTTTCTCTTTTCAAATAAGCATTTATATTCAAAGATCTTACAACACCCACGTTTACCAGACTATAAAAAACTCGAGTTAGAAAAATTCAGTGGGGGTTTAGGCCTGAACAATATTGTTGGAAAATAAACTCCCTCATCTTGCTACTTGCCAGAAAATCCACCTGGAAAGACACACACAAGGAATCTCATCCCACTGTGAGCACAGTGCAGTAGTATATCCATCTCTCCACTTCTTGAGAGACCCTAGAAAACCACATTAATTTAGTTTCTCTGATCAGCCAATGGTACTGTTCCCGAAATCTGAACAGTTTATAAAAATACCTGCTTTATCAGTAGCTAAGCTAAAAGGTGAATTGTCCAAAATCAAGTGTTTTTCCACCCTGAATGCTGAAAACACATACGCAAGATATAAGCCCTACCTAATTTAAAAGAGGGATGTTGTATTCATTGGTGATCAATAAAATGTCATTGTTAAAATTAACCAACTAAATTCATGATTATTAAATGTCATAATATAGGCACTGACAGCGAGGCACTAACATGAATATTACAGGCTTTAGGATTTGCATATATAGTATTACACTGCAGTCAACTATTGCTTGTAGCAAGTGTTCCATGAAAATAAATCAATTATATGACACATTTTATTATCNTCGAGCAGAACACCCCTAGCCTGTGCATTTAGAAGATACCCTCTAAGCAGAGGGATAACAAGGGGAACAGCTTGCCTTAAAATTATTTTTCTTCAAGAAGTTAAGCTAACTTCTAATCTAAGGGTGTAATTTGTCTGATTTTTTAAACTCTTTAGGCTTTTTGACTATTTAATAATTATGTACCAGACACTCTAAAACCATCTTTATATGAGGTTTTAAAACATGAATGTCCTATCGTAACTGACAGATTTAAGTAGCAAGTCATCATCACCTGAAAGCTATGCATTTTTTAAATGACCAGATTTCCTCACAAGGCTATTTACCACCTCTCTGATCAGCCATTACTATAATCTATTATGAGCATTTAAAGGTTCATACAAATATTATATTCTACCTACCCCATAGGGAGGTTCCAGGATGTACATATACATACATGCTACAGATAAGCAAGGAATAAAATACTAAGAAAATTACAAATCACCACCAGAGACTTCTGTGAACTAGAAATTTCTTTGGGTGCCAGATGCTGGTACAGTTTTGTGTAGGTATTTGTCATTCCCCTTTCATGCATTCAACTATTAACTGCTGCTTTTCAGGCAATGAGAGCTGAAGTAACACTCAAAAAGTAACCAGGTATCACCAATGGAATTTACATTTCCAGTGACAACTACTATATGTTGTTTTAAAACATCAATATGAACCCTATAAAAATAAAATAGCAGCAGTACATGGACTAGCGTATCTCTAACAAACAACTGTAGCTGGTAGCATTTTAATTACATCCATCTTGGACAATATTAGTGCAGATGCTAACTATCACATGCCACTTAAAAATGCTACCACAGGAGCCCTTCGATAATCCAGGAATTTATTGTAACTGTAAATTTAAACAAATTCAAATATGCTCTACAAATTTGGAGAAATATTGCTTTCAAACAAGTCTCACTGCTTCCACAGTGAACTGCAAAGCAATAGGCTATTTCCTATTTTTAGTGGCTACATATGCGATTTTATTAGTTATCTGGTAATTACAAGATTGCCAAGTAGAAAAAAAATGTTCAAACTGGACTTAAGTCTACCTTAAAATATACCACCAAGTACTTACACTAAGCCTTACCTTTTAACAGTGCTTAAAAGCCAGTGCTTTTTTATCTCCTTGCTATGTGCCACCATCACGAAACTAGCAGACAGAAAATCACCATCAGAAAGCCAGGTTTTGACAAATTCATAGATTACTACTGAACAATAAAGATATGCTTAATTAAAGGCAATTTTTACATTCTCTGTACATGTTAAGAAATCAGTTTCCTCAGACAGGCATTTAAAACCAACAGAAGTTGTATCTGGTTTAAAAGGCTTACTTACTAACATGTTAATTTTTTGTACTTTAATTTGTATATTTACCTGTTAGATCCTTCTAGATTTTGTGGGGGTTTTGTTGGCTGGTTTTTTTTTTTAAATCCTTATTAATCCCAGCCAGGTTCCAATTCTGAAGTTTACTTTTATGAACATTTTCCTTCCCCCCACTCCCTTTTTCTGCCAATAAGGACACAACCTGTAGAACAAGCACTATCAGGCTGTCCTGAAATTAGTATTAGTACACATCTGTAACTTGGAATATTTGGCATACCCTGTATCAGATAGGACTGATACAGAAACACATTCAAATAAAAAAGCCAGTACTGTAAATACACTGCAAAAAACTAAGACATGTAAGCCAACGCAGAACAATGAGGAAATTACATTATTAAAAGTTTTTATTTAGGTTTGGTCAGTACAGGTAAGATAATATTGGAGTCACAGAGCAATATGCATCAACAGGATACAACAGTTCTTAAAAACTGAGTAACTATGCACACAATTCATAAACATTCGGTCACCTAAGGAGAAAATGCACAGATGTATGGTGGGAAAAACTGTAATTAACACTGAAACTACTACTGGACTCCTTCAGTAAGTCCATCTTTTTAGTGATAAAACTACTGTACTGGGCAAACTTGGCAGTCATAAACCCACAGCTATTATGACAAATCTTGAAGGTGGTGTAAGTATAACAGTATGAGTAAGAATGCCCTTACACAGCACAGGTTCTAGATATACACAGATTTGTACAGACATCATTTATGTTATACTTTATGGAAGTAATTTCCATTTCAACTTCACATTAACTCATATAAAAATAACTTGAGCTACACAAACGTCCTTTTAGCAACATTCAACGTAATTAACTGTTAAAATTTCCAAAGTGGCAGAGGTATTGAAGCAAAAAGAAACCCACAAAAAGGCAAAATTGTGACAAGTATGCACTAATTTAAACGGCTTCTGGACAGTATCCTCTCCCAATTTCAATGACACTGTATAAAAATTTTGCAGAAAAATGTTACAAAACTGAACCCTGCACATTTACACTGGAGTCCAAACCATTCTGGACATGACGAGAACCCACAGTTCTGTTACCTTTCATGCTCACTGTTTTTTCCTCTTGAGGATCATGATTGGAGTCTGTGTCATTTGAGTGGTGAGTGAGAGAGTTTTCACTGCCAGTGGGAGAGTCTACACTTTCATACCCAGTACTGAGCTGGTTTATGTAGCTACCACTTCCTCTACCAGTTCTATCTTCAGAGTGGTTGGACAGCTTATTACCATTCCCTGGAGAAGCTGGGAAGTCATCTTCTGTGCCGCTACCCTCCCTATAAAATCCAGGCCCAGACGTCCGCTGATGGGAGGAGCTACCATTGCTTGGTCCGTTTGCCAGGCGGCTGCAGTCTTTACCCACAGCCTCTCCCTGGTCTGTAGGCTCAGAAGATGGAGTCCTGCTGGTACCTGGGTTGGAAACCTGGGACTGCTGCTGCTGGTACTGTGACAACTGCTGGCGAGTCTCCTTCAACTGCTGCTGAAGGACTAGAATGGTACTCTGCATACCCTCTACCTCCTCATCAAGCTGGATGATGAAGTCATTCAGTTCTATGTAAAGAAAACACATTAGTTGCAAACACTTAATAGCCCATATATAGCTTGAATTTCACACAAGAAATTAAAACCCTGTAACTCAGTGTTTTATGCTGACATTTTTTAACAAATATTTTTCAGCCATCAGGTATGCACTGGTTTTGATACTCTGCCTCTGAAGGAGAAAATGCTTAATTGTTGTATCTACTTACTTTCTATACTGTTATTCAAAATATGAGAGAAAAATTAATTTCTGGGCAAGAAGATATTTATAAAAAAGCTCAATTCCATTAATTGTCTACTTTTACTCAAGTATAAAACCTTAGAAGAAATACTGTAAAAAAAGGATGATGAACCACACCAATATGTAACAGATCTCAATAATTGCAGATTTTTTGCAAATAACTGCAAAAGCCTATTCAGGAACAACAAAATAAAAGTTTTCATCATATCTCAAGGAAATTTCAGCTCTTACTCTGTTTAATCCTTTAAATCCTTCAAAACAGGACACAAAAAGACTTTCTTACCAACAAGGCTGTTAAATAATTCCACTTTGTGTTTTAATATTTATGTATCAGGAAAAGGTTTTTACAATTAGAACTGCATTCTGGAGCAAAATGAATCTGACCTCAAAACAGTAAAAGAAACACTGACTCCCTTAGTCTTCCATGCAACTGCACTATTGATATGACAGTGCAAATAAAATGCAAACTGTTAAATATTGTAAAAGTTCATGTGCGTTCTTGGTGCTATGGAAAACAATCATTAGGAAAACTGTTCTCACAGGATTATTGTCACCTTGACTCATATGGGGAAGAAGCAATATGTGCTAAAGAACATCTCTCAGTTCTGGAGATTACTGCATTCAAGAGCAGAAGTCTTTAAAGAATGCCTACACTTGCTTCAATTATGTACTCGATAAATTTTGTTGGAGTACATTATCAAAATAGTAGTTACAAAGCAAAGGGGTAACTATTCACGCAAAATGACATTATAGACTCATTTACCTTTACAATTCTGATTTTATACTGCTTCTTTCTCAAAAATATGAAAATATGGTCGGGGGAACATGTATCCTTAAAAACCCAGGGTATGTCAGAGTTACATCTGTTGTCAAATCCAAGTCTATGCGATCTTACAGATTTCAGATGTAAAACAAGCAAACAAAAAGATACTCAGGTTTATGTGATGTCTAAACAGGTTGTATCTCAAAACTTCAGATAAGCTACTCTAACATTCTATTAAGAACCATTGATCCCACGCAGAACTGAGACGGAAGACTTTTAGACTTGCATTTTCCCCTCCATTTAATTTATGCAAGAGGTCAGAGTTCATAGGTCATTTCAATTTAGGTTTACAGTACTGTAAAATTTGGACTGTGAACACATTGATGAGTTATTTTCATTCATCTAAGTTACCTTGGGGAGAAAAAAAATTTCGTATTTTTACACACTGTTAGAAAGTCACTGATTTTTTGAAGTGAATTCAAAATGAGTCAGAGTTAACAAGAAGCTTTTTGTTCTCAGTGCATGCCTAGGCTTCATGTAATTTTAACAGCTTTCATCTTGCCAATTCACCAATAAGGCATGCAGTCTAAACATTCTCTATTAAATAGCAACACCTACAGCACAAAAATCTCAGTTTCAAACACTGCATTACCAGAGTGCAAATCCCACCAGTTCCCCCAAAGTTAAGGATTTTGTTTGTTTTTAATTAAGACTACCAGTGAAGACTTACAATTGTCCTATTTCAGACTGCCCTTTCATTCTGGCAAAGATGGTTTTACATTATATGTATCACTGGGAAATTAAACTAGTAGTACAAGGCAATTTCCATTTTCTTTAAGAAATCCCTTACCATCCTGACTGCTTTTAAGTTCCTCACTATATTTCTTCTGTAAAGCCAACTCTGCCTCAAGCTGTGCAATACGTCCTTGGGACAGCTGCCTTCCAAGCTCTTGATTCTCCTGGATAAGCATTCGACACTTCGCCATTAACTTTTTCCCTGTTTGGCTGCAAAGGAAAGAGCCATCTATCACAAAATGAATACAAAACCTTCAGTAATCTTCCTCAATCACAATTACAGACAAAAAGGAGATGCAATTTCTGCATGTCACAATTCAAGGAACATTATGCCTCAACATAATTGTCATAGCAGAAAGTCTCCCTATAGTTACCACGTGCTGTTCCAACGCCAGTTGATCTTCTGCCGCTGTCCCATAAAGCGGAAGGCAAGTTTATTACTGAAAATATGAATAAGCATATTGTTCTTTGATACCAACATCTGGGTTATCAGTATGCACAATCTTGTATGTGCTAATTCTCAACAGAGTTAAATATTTGATTAAAGATGTGCTTTGCAATTCAAAAGATCAAGTACTGCATAAAAAGTACATAAGCAAAAATGTTCCCCATTTATTGTACTGATAAAATTTAATTAAATTTGGGTGAAGAAAAGAAAGTTGCTTGGTGGAAATAATAAATCCCATGTTAATTTTTCATAGTGACCTCCATTTTTCTTTAAGAGGCTTAAATATTCTTTTGAATGCTGTCCATGTACTCATTAAAAAAACTAGATGTCTATTTTTCAACTGAACTTGTACGTTTGACATTTACATGCGTAGTCTGTTTCATTATTTCTATAGTTAGCATTTCTTAAGTACATCTTGTATGGTGAGGAGGAATGAAAATAGCTAAAGACTGGCAGGACATTAAGGAAGGAGCACATTACTTATCTACTTCCTTGTGAAGGACAGATTTCAGATCATAAGTAATGATCATTAGGATGTTCAGTTTCTGAAAGAAATGTGAAACAGGCTGAAAAAATTATTTTCAACTGATAAGATTTTCTTTACTCAATTGGTAACATTACACATCTTTAATCTTCACGATAAAAATCACATTGTAAAGCATTATAGGAAATAGTATGCAAATTAATATATAGGCAATATAGCTGACTCCGTAAAAGAAAAAAAGTCCTTTAGGACTCTTAGTCTGCCAAGTCAGGATAACATCCTTGTACAGTTCTCGTTTTAATAGGCTCAGCACCACAGCAAAGCTGTCCTCTTTTCTATAGAAATGTAAGCTCTGCCAAAAAAAACAACTCAAACTTGTACAGGTTTATTGTGAATTCAATGGCAAGACTTGCATTACTTTTCAAGACCAAGAGGGTCATTTAAATTTTGTTTGCTTGCTTTTAAACAAGTGACAAACATTGGGGAGGGTGGGGAAAGAGGATTAAAAAAGTAGAACAGGACATTTCTGCTACAACCACAGCCACAGTTCTCTCCTGCAACCAAAACACCCAACCAAAAGAATTTAAGACAATTTCCTTATCAACTACTTTATGAGCATTCAAGCCTTACACAACTTTTAAGCTCTGCCAACTATGCCCCATTTAACATTTTCCAACTGACTTTCCCAAATCTTTCAGATGGGCTGCTCCAGAAGGAATCTGGCTGTGTAAAGTCCTGGAGGCCTGAAACTCTGCTAAAGGCAGCAGCCTGTTTTCTTTCTTGATGTGATGTCCAATGCCAGGTCCTTGAAGTTTAAATTGTGCTGACCTAATACAGTCCAAGTCGCACACTTAAGATGCAAGTTTCCTTAGAGATGTTCATTCTGTGTAAAGCAGGACCACTTTGGAGATAACCAATGTGACAGATCCCAAAAGTTTAGGCAGACATGATTTGTAGCCATTTGCAAATTCCTGTTACTGTATTCATCATCACTACAAGTAGAAAAAGTTTACAACGCTTCAGTCATTAAATGCTTTTCTCTTCACAAACCAACGTCAACTGTAGAATTAGCAAGCACCGGTTACCTTGGAATTGGGACAATTTTAGAATCCCATTAATTTCTTCACGTTAACTCCTGCCAAAATGTAAAATATTTATTACCTGTATAGAAATTTGCATAGTTACCTATAATGCTATATCTTCCCATCAAAAATTTTTCCAGATGTTCTGAACTAGTAGGGCACCATGTAACCTCCCCTTCCAATTTACAAAAAGACAACATATTCAATGACACAAAATCCAGTAACTATTAAAATAAATTCTATTAGCTGTAAAATTAAGTTCAGTGTTGCTTTCACAAATCCTCTTGAACATATATGCAACAAAACCTGTAAGAATGTAAGTGGTTAAATTTCAAAAGACTACAGTTTTTTGTACTAGGGTTATTGCAAATGACATTTCTATAATTTTTATTTCAAGTGTATACTCTGTTTAATGATGGCTGAAATGGCTTAGCATAGCCATTCCCTTGATTACATGCTCTTTTATTTTCCCCTCCAGACACCAGCAATGATTATGCTGCACAGCCTTATCTACAGTTAAAGTTCAGAACTAACTCCTCTTAAGGCTGCAGTTAAAACATGTTACCCACACTAAGAACATCAGGTCATGATCTGAATAGGACCATTGCCTCTTTAAACTAGGCCAGATGCCATGAATTAAGAGAAGTTGTATTTAAGGGTGGGCAATTAAAGCAATTAAGGAGGGGGGCAAGATGCAAAGAAAATGAAGAACTCTAAGTATTTTACATGAATCACCATTTCTTTACCTTTCCAGAAATAAAAACCAGTCAAATCTTAACCCATTAAATGAAGAGAGCCTCAATTATTTACCAGGAAATAACTCTAATTTTCTATATTCCAGCTACTGCATGTATGAATTATGCACACTCACACCTTTGACTTCAAATTATATTAAGCAAATTATGGTATGCTGTAGCTACAGAAACAAAGTTTTCTTTTGATATTTTGGTTTGAAAGGAAGTGAAAAATTACTTGTCTCTCCTCAGTTGTAAACACCCATTTAGAGCCTGAGGACTTAAGAAAACAACCAGCCTGCAGCTAAATGTATTAAATAATTTTCTCAACTCCAAGTTGAACAAGCAATCTGCATGGCATGCCTCTCTCAACACATTATAGTGAGCTTTACAAAGGGCTTGGTAACACATCAACAATTTATTAATGTAAGTCTTACCTCTGTTTTGATGCTAGATCATTAAAAATCTTAGATACTGCTATAGCAAAATCATTCCAGATGTATCACTTTTAAAAAGGTAAATTTTTTGTGTAGATTTTTTTCTTTTGCTGTTAAGTCATTACTCATGTAAAAAAAAAAATAAACCTGCATAAGTATATTACGCTTCAATTCCATATTAATCCATGAAGCACAAACAGTATAAGATACTTTCGAGTCAAAATTACGTTATGGCATCTTAATAAAAATCATCAGACCAGTTAGAATACATCACCTTCTGTGACAGCTGGATGTCTTTTTTTACTTTACACCTAGGATCAGACTGAGTCATAAAATATTGCCCAACTGTTTTAAAAAAATCAAAACTCCAGATTACTAAATATAACTCTATTTTCTACCAAAAAAATCAAACAAATGCTATACCAAATCTACATTTTGCTTTACACCCCTCAAACATGCACTCCCAACTGTCCCAGATTGCTACTTACAAGTAACTTGGGACAACAGAACAGAGATATCAATAGAGTAGCAAAGACTCCTTCACTGATTCCACCAAGGAAAAATGCATGCATTTAAGTTTTTTGGTTTGTTAAAATACTGAGTTTGTTTTCAGAGAACGAGACAATGCAGAAATAACAACCTGTTCCATTCTCGTTCATCCCAGGAGTTTCACATACAACAGCATAACCAGTAGTGTTCCTTGAACTATAAATTACAACTATTTCAAGGCACATTTTATATAGAAGCACAATACAAAAAAAAAAAAAAAACCAGATGTACAACAGAATAAGAACACCCCCCAATACTGAAGACAGCTGCCATCATGTGCCTTCTGTATTCAGCATTTCAGATCACTTCTTAGTGTGGAAGATGAAAATTCTCATTTCTGCATGAAAACATGCAGTGAAATACTTATCACAACCAGTTTTTCTTATGCATACTAGTTGTGACCAAATATATATTGCTTCCAACAATTTTAAACCTGCAATTAGATAGAATGTACATTTTTGTACAGTCCTAATTTTGAGATGTCCACAGTATCATCAACCATCCAGAACAGTTCATTATTTAGCAACAGTGACTTAAAGCTGCATCAGGTGCTAGAGAGCCCAAAGGCTAAACAGTCGTATGTGTACACTATCACTGTTGTGATATCAAATAGCACTCTCATGGCTATTCAAAACTGCTTAGCAAGTAAACTCTTTAATGCAAAATTCACCTCAATGAGTTTTGACCCAGCAGTTCAGTGAACAAGCAGGAGTCCACAGTCTTATTGGCAAAACTGACTTACAGTGTCTCAAAGTCACTAGGGTCAAGGTTAAGAGCGAAGCATATTCCACTTCTACATTTTACGGAAATTTTACATGTTCAATTCATGATTTATGATCTCTAGGTTCTCTCTCCTCCAAACTGTCTGTAGACACAGTGTGCCACAGACTTTAAGACTTGTGTTTCTCCCTCTATTTTCTTCAAATAGAACAATTTTGCAAATGTCTACATGTTCTAGAAAAGATTTGTTTTTCGAAGATGGCCATTTCTTCAGAATAGTCCGACGCTGTCAGGCCTCTGAAGCAAAGGGGGAGAAAAAAAGCTGAAACACAAGGTTCATCTGGTAAGTTTTACATTAAGCATTACAAGCTGGACAGTATAAGAATGTGGCCTTTGCCTCAAAACGTCTGAGTCTTGGTGTGGAAACGAGTACTTGGCTGTCCCACATAGCATTCTCGTAGTGGGACTGTCAGGGAAGTCTTGACTGGGGAGTATTTGTTTTGTTTACCTATCAGGCGTAAATTTCCAGGCACTCAGTTCATTTTGGGCTTGTTCCAGTTTGTCTTTAGTCTGTTCCAGTTCACCTTTCATTTTTAGGAAAAACAAGTTGATGGCTGGGTCCACCATTGTTGATCGTAGTTGGGCAACACTAGGCTGCTGGACTTGCTTGAGGTACTGAATCTGATTCTGCATAAAATAAGAAAAAAGGACTGTTATTTATACAGCATTAAATAAAAATTCAAAGTCACTTAGATGCAAATGAAAATAGCTACTCCAAAGATAATAACTAAGGTAGCTTGCCTTCTCTCCACATCATAATCTGAGAAACGTAGGATAAAAATTACTTCTGCACACCTTGCATCCTACCAACATGCATGTTCACCCAGTCCCCCATCCTAAACCTTCCAACAAAGATACCCCTCTACACACCAGATTATTTTCAACACATCTGTTTACATTTGTCAAAGTAATATCTGGAGCATTAGAATGCTCCCCTTCTTTTCTATCTGCCTGCAGTACTTTGGGAAGACAAAAAGCATACGGAAAGGATTATCTGCTTAAAAGAGTTAACTTCCACTTCTGTTCAGTCAAAGTTATTAAGGAACATTACAGCTAAAAATGACAAGAAATATTTATAAGCAAATAGTAAGGTTTTTTACAAACTTCTAAGGTTTTTTGCAAATGCAACAGCCACTTATGATGCAAGATTATGAATTTAAAAAAAAACACTTAGAAATATTAATGGCAATTAAAACAGATTTTGGTTGGATTTTATTCTCTTGCAACAATCACAACCCAAAAGTTTACTGTTCTATATATTTAGAACCTTAATAGTAAATGGTCAAAATTTCAGAAGCAGTAACTGAGTGGTTTTCTTTTAAATATAGTATTAGTAAAAACTTGCATGTATTTAAATAGGATTAACTTGTTTTAAAAGTTTCTTAATTTTAATCCCATCACAACAGACTTGTACTAAACACTGTTTAGAACTCAGCTAACCACCAGTATCACAGCAGCATAGAGTATTTATTCTTAAGGTCAATTTATTATGCTCCTTGTATCATGTATTTATTCATCAGCAAAAGGTGAACAAAACTGCAATGTTCAAAGACATTAACTGAAAGTCAGGTGGTTTGCTTCCCGCTGCACACAGTCTTGCAACCTTGATAGCAACAGAAAAGAAGACTTGAATACAATTTCACTGACCAACAGTAAAGGGCAATGGTGAAGAGAAAGTACAAAAAAAATCCTGTTTACGTTCAACGTGCAGTAGCAACCTGAAGTCACTTTTAGACTGAGGATAACATGTTTTAATTCATATATTGCTAAATAGCCACAATTCTTGGATTTTATTTCACGTAAGTCATTTCAAAGGAACTGAAATAACTTGAGTATTTCCACTGACATATTAATATAATATCAAAATAAAAATATTTAGCTACTTAAACCTGAAATCATATTTTAAATAGACAAACTTTCATGTGTCTAAAAAGAAATATAAAGGGAATAAAGCACTGCATATTAAGTATTTTCAAGAATTAAAGCAACTCAAGAGCCTACCTACAAACACTACACAGAAACAGGTAGTCCAAATTAAGGTTATCCTAACATTTCCTGGATGGTACTTTATCCCCATGGGCCCTTTGCAAAATTTGTTGCTCACTGAATGAAGATCTACCTTATTTATTGTTATTGATTTATCTTTTCTATACACTCAACTTTCTGATTCTTCCACTACTGAAATATTTCAACCCATCAATTCTTTGTGATGTCTAGAGCTAACAGAGGGTGAAACAGCTGCACATACAGACAAGTTCACTAGCAACATATTTCAGAAATATAATACAGCAATATTGTTCCCAACCTGGTTTTAGACAGGCATCATTTGGGGGGGTAGTCCATTTTCCTTGTCTTACCTAGACCCAGGTCCCTCCTTCTTCCACTGCCAAAGAACTATAACAGATTCCTTGGATTGATAGCACATAGAATTGCTGCCACTGCTCCTCACTCATGCCAGAGAAGCACTAAAACACTGCAGAAGACCCAGATGATGCTGTCCAATGTCAGTTGTCAGCTGACAGTCTCACTGTAATGTCCCCATCTCATGTTCCTAGGCCCAGCAGATGGCGCTTGCATGGGCTCCATCGCAGTCACGTAGAAAAAGCTTACTAAGATGAACAACCCTTGCTCATTCCCTCACCAAACTTAAAGACCATTTATTCCTCCAGCTTTTCAAACTCAATTTTCCCCATCCATCCACAAGTGCTTTGTCCAGCTGTAACTCCAGAGTTCTCACCTGTCAAACTTTTCATCCATGGAGACCTAGCAACCTAGTCCCAATATGACCTGCTCCCTAAAAAAACCCAAACTGCTTCTCTCATCTGCCTATTTCCTAATTCCATTCATCTTCCTGCATAGCCAGTCTAAACCTCACATTCTTGCTCCCTGTAACTATATTCTGGTACAAGTCACCTTCTGTTGATATTCCAGGTGGTAAGGGAGCAGGAGCATTTCCCTGAAGTCAGGACCAACTTCAGGCTACAGCTGAATATACAGGAATAGTCATGTTCAGTGCCAGACCCCAGAGGATGCCTGCTCTAACCCCTGAAACACCTACTGACTGTTCATATTCACAAACAAGAAAACACGTGTTAGCCAGTACTTTTCAAAAGCCCATCAGATGGCAAGTAGGGATAATTTTCACAAACAGAATAAAAACATCTCTTCTAATCCAAGACAGAACAACACTGGACATTGTCTATGTAGAGAACATCAGGTTGTGAGGGGTTTTGTTTGGGTGGATTTTTATCTTTTTGTTAAGACAGACGACATTTTCACTCCCTCTGGTTAGCACATACTCTTGAAAACAGCTGCATCCTTTCAGCTAAAGTCATCCAAAGACACCACAAAGTACAGACTCTCCAACATGAAGAATTTACCAAAACAGAACACAGGTGCTTAACAAAAATTTAAGTACAACATATATCCTTATAAGGAAGGAGTAGGAGGAAAGAAAGTGCATAACTAAGAAGAGAAAAAACACAACAGAGCTGTAACCTAAACCACAAGAGTAATGATTATCTAGGTGCAACAGTCCAGCTGCACCCACAGGAAGTTCCATTCATTGTTATCTCTTCCATGGAAAACAGATTTGAGAAGAAAGTATTTCCAAATGTCTATCTGCTTATTGACCTACAGTAAGCATGCAGTAGCCTGGAAGGGGGCTAAGGCCTTTCCCTGAAGTAGCAATAACTTTATCACCACCTCTGCCAGAAATACAGCTTCATGTAGAGAAGCATGGGAAAGGTATTGGCTACAGTTTCCAACAGCAGTAGCATCTTTTAGCACATTGTTCCTGCTAGGAGGAAAGTAGCTCAAGGCTGCTGCTGACAATAGGGTACATGAGGTATTAAACACTTGAAATTAAATAGAGCCCTTAGTCAGCCACCCTAAACTGTGCAGAGTAACTTTGCAGCTCCAGTCTCCAACTCTTAAGCTGCTGGCTCAGAAGAAATCCATATGCCAGACTCAGCACAGAGCACAAGAAAGAATGAAGTTATAGGCTCAGCTACCATCTTCAAAAACAGCACTGCAACACAATCAGGGCAATGATTCTGCTACTCTTACTCTGACATGCACATCTACACTTTAGAGGTGACAATCAGTGCATTTTATAAGTTCAAAAGCTATGTTTTTAAAAAAGGATAAAAATTAAGACAAACTAAGACAAAACTTATCACACCTTATTTTAAAACAGGACTAGTATATTTTAACAAGCAAGACGTTCTGCAATGAAGGCTTACATAAATATTACTGGTATAATTTACAGGTAAATATGGATTATAAAAAATTGTTAATTATGCTAGAGAAAGTTATTTTATGGATTAAAGATTACACATGTCAAATAATGTCATGTGGTGAATAGTTTGTCTATTAAATGATTAAGCAATCTATAGCTTAGCAACTCATCCAACATGATTTATTTTCCTACTCTCACTTTACCAGAAAAAAATACTATTAATACAAAGCCAAGTAGTCCTTCAGACCTTCTTGAAACTATGTATATTTAAATTCGGAAATACCTAAAGTTGCCAATGTCTCCATTACAGCTTTTAAACCTCTTTTTCAAGGATGTATCTTCCTACCTCCATATACTGTGGCGATTATATCCTTGATGTATTCCTGAGTCAACAGCAGGAAAAACGTAAGCCACGCGAGTGTGTGGCCATGTGTCTGTTTTTTGTTCCTTTTTGGTAGATTGTTCCCCACCCCTTTGGTCTTTTTTAAAGTACACTGAAAATAAAAGCTCTTCAGAAGTTCTTCTAAACAAATGTTCTGGAAAGACTATGCAGCTATAAACATCTAACAATTTAAGTGCAGTCAAAAACTCTTAAGTCTTCATGATTTTGTCAAAATTCACAGCATTAAATACTTGAAGTTTTTAATGCATTATTTTAGAGATAGGACAAAAGATAAAAACAAGTTTGAGTTTTAGTTTTTTATATATATATTTCTTTTATTTTTTTTATTGTTTCACCTATATGCTCAAGGAGTTCAAAAGAATAAAAAAACTTGTTATTACTGCTGTTCTGCACAGCAGAATTCATCAGTAAAACTAACAAGAAAAGTAGGATCAACATAGTAGTCTTACTACTAGGTAAGTATTGCAGTATAGTAACAGAACACATCTTCATTAGCATCGTGTGCTGCCAACAGGTCAAGGGGCATGATCCTTTCCCCCCAGCACTGGTTAGACATGTGGAGTACTGGGTCCAGTTCTGGGCTCCCCAGTAAAAGAGAGACAGACATAATATGGTGAGGCCAATGAAGGACCTCGAAGATGATTAAGGGGTCGGAGCATGTGACATACAAGCAGAGGCTGACAGTGTAGGACGGCTCAACCTGAAGAAGAGAAGGCTCAGAGATCTTATCAATGTGCATAAATACCTGACGCGGGAGCAGCAGAGCCAGTGGTGCCCACCAAAGGCACAGAAGGCAACAGACACAAACTGATACACAGAAAATTCCACTTAGACATAAGAAAACACATTTTGCTGTGTCAGTCATTCAACACTGGCACAGGTCACCCTTGAGTGTGATCAAATGAGTTTCCATTTTAGGAGATGCTCAAAACCCGATTGTGTACAGTCCTTAGTAACCTGGTCCAACTGAGAGGAGACTTAAAAAAAACAGAGGAAAGATACAATATTGGTTATTAGTTTGGCAGAGCTTGTATTTTTCATAAGAGAAATTCTGAAAGGTGTATTACAAGAACTAACAATAAGAAGCTTTTTACAATCTTCTTTCAGGAACTGCCCTGTTCAAGCAAATGAAAATCATGCTAAGAAGGTAATCCAAAACCAGATCAAAAGAAGATAGTTTCAAGAAAGCAAAACTAAATACAGAAGATAAAGGCACAGAAAATGCCCAGAAATAATGGAGAGAAACAGAGCAAAAAATGTATTTAGAACAAACATTAGAAACCAAGTAGCAGATCTGCCAAATTTCAAAAGAACTTCCTCTGAAAAAGTCAGTAACTTTTTCACCTATCTAATCAAATATATACAAAGGCTTACAGATACGTATTACCCAAATCTAATATAAATACCAGCCTAAAACCTCCTAAATGAAACCCAGTAAACTCACTCTTATCCTTATGCTTCAATTTGTTCCTGACTCTAACAGTAGTGATAAGTAACATTTTGGTACATCTGCAGAGTTGGTAATTGCTAGAAGAAAGTAAGCATGGCACATGTGAGACTTAGCCTGGTTTGAAGTAAGTCCTTCTAATCACAACTGCTGCTGAAAATCAACTGAAGTAACTCATATTAAACCCCCCCCTAAGAAGTGATCTAATACTAATTCAATGAAAGCTTAAGTGTCCTACCATTTCTTTAAACACAGAAAGCATGATGGTATAAACACACAAAAAACACAGCACATGAGTACTGCTCAAATGGTGATATTCCTGCAACAGTTTGAACACACTTATTCTTTATAAATACTTACAGTACACTCTTGCATCTCCTGTTCCTTAGTTGCCAGCCTCATCACCAGAATATTTTCTCTTCGGGCAGACTCTTGCTGCTGCTGTTTCAGCTTCTCTTCAGATTCTCTCAACCCCGTCACATCATTAGCTAATACAAGCAACAACACAAAAAGCACGTTTTATAGTACTCTCTCATGACAAGTTTTTAAAAGACAACTAAAAGAATCTAAAAACCAAATTCATAAGCAGAAGTCATAAATAAGCATGACTGTAAAAAGCATGTAACAAGCATAAATAAAAATCAAAATATTACCAAGTGTTAGAAAAGCTTTACAACTGGGGGCTTTAAATCCATTTTTCTGGCCCTTCCTTAAGACTTACTACAATTTTGAAGATGCTTCCATGTTTATATAGGAAATAACTTTCAAACTTCTTGCTTAATCAACTATTACTACACCTTGCAGTTTGAAACTTAGGAAGTTGGAAGTGCACAGATTAAGTAAAAGTAAAATTGAGGTCAGGATGGGGGAGAAGGGATGTCTGTACTCTGGCAAAAAGCAATCCACAGTCTGTAAAACAGTGCCATTTGTGAGCAATCCTCAAACTGGTCTCAGCACTCCATGAGCAAACATTAAGACATTCAAGAACTTCAGGAATGGCAGTTCAGTCACAACTGGAATTCTTCCAATCAATGAGCACTTTATGAAAACATATATGAAATGTGAGAAAAGGCAGCACATTTCCAAACATGCAAGCAGACCAATACCAACTATACACATTCACTCTACTACTTGTCATGCATAAAACAATGAAAAGTTTGATTACTTTAGATTCATTTTTTTCTAATTAACCGGCTGTAAATGGCAACTAAGAACATTAGCTTTGTGGCAATTATTTCTAAATAATTCTCTGCAGATGATTCAGTAATAGCGATTAACATAGTCTGTATTGTTTCTAAAAGAAATTGAGAATGTTGAAACAACTTGTCTATGTTAAGGTAGTTTGGGATGTGAATGAAATCAACTGCTTCCATTTGCTGTATCTTAAGTATCTCCAGAACTCAAACATTATGGGATGACAATAAAAGAGGGATTAACAACAGCAAAAACAGAGGACATCTGTCTGGACTGACACAAAAATACCTCTCAAACTTAGTGGTACTATGCCTTTAAGTATTTAGACTGAAAAGGTAAGTGGAGAAGAGGAAACATACCATCTCTAGCTGCCAACAAAATTTTTTAAAGTGATGTAAGGACTGGCTATTCAGTCCCTCCTAAAATTTATTCATATTTTCTCGTTTCAGTGTAGAATGCTCTTCCCGTATTCTCTTTCAAAAGACCAAGTTTTAACAACCACGTAAGAATGACAATCAAATTCACCTAATCAGGTCTAGTATTACTTGGGGACTCATTTTAGATATCAACCTCTAAAAACTATTCCCACTCCCAATCTTATAATCCTGTAAAACTACTAAAAGCACAGACATTCATGGAATATTTCAGTATATAGTTTGATTTCTAATGGTAAAGTTCTGAAAATACACCTGTTTATGAGGTTATGCTTTGAAGCTTTTTTCCATCCCAGCAGTCTGGGTCCTACAGATGCAAAAATAGACTTTTTAGATGCCGTGATAAATTTGCAACAGAAGGTAAGTTGATAGGAAAATTGGGAGAGGTTGAAAACTTACAGTAGAAAAAAGTGGCTTTTATTCTGACAAGTAACTGACATAAATTACCTCTTATTTCTAGCACTTTTAAAAAGCACAGATATTACTTGAGCACTCAGCTTTATACAAACATTGATATAACTTGCACCATTTTGAAACTTGACTAACTTACAATTAAGGTCTGTGTACTTGCCCTCCAGAGCTTGCACGTATGCTTCATACTGTTTCCACCTATTGCAGATATAAAGAGGGGGGAAAAAAAAAAAAGTTTTCTGAAGCTCAATTTGTCAAATCAAGACATCTCATTCCGAAGCTTTCAAATATACCATACAGATACCATAATCAGAAAGTGTCAAGAGGGAACAACAGAATTGCATAAAAGACAATTCCAGTTTTAAAAAAGGGGCTTTTAATAATGAAAATAATTATATCCACTTTGCACCTCAAAAGAATTAAAAGGTGGTTGTGCATTACAACACTTAAAATTGACATTTCTAAGTTACTCTAATAGTTTAGACAAACACTAGGATCAAACACTAATTGTTATCTTTGTAAAGTACCCTATATGCACATCATTCTCACAGCAGAGCAATTCAAACAAAATTCTGTAACAGAAACTGTGATACAAATACAACGTCAAGTCCGTTAACAAGTGAACAAGACAAGCAGAAATGTACTATAATACACCAGAAGTGGCAATCTAGGTTAAATAGTCATATCAGCTCATTCAAATCAAGACCACTCTGATTATATTCATCACCCAGAAGATTACATGTGTGAAGAGGACAACCAGCAGATGCATTGGTTTAGGCAAACATGAGAGTTGCCCTGCCCTCCCTGTCTCTAATTATCCCTTCCAGTATATCCATAGTGGACTAAGGCAGCTCATCAGTGAGCCTGAATGGGGAAAAAAGACAAGCTTTCTTCCTCCAATCAGTTTGATTTCCACTCAATACTAGCTTCTTGATCTGTTTAGTAATTTGTCAGTAATCTGATAGTTCAATATTGACAATCTGAAGAGTTTTAAAAAATGCTACTTGAAAAGGCACTGGAGAACAGAGAGACCAGTGCACAATCCTGAATCTGATTTACATTCAAGGGGTCACTTACAGTCTCACGAGAACCAGAAGGTAACTGAGCAGCATTGTGGGAGTTACTTAATTCCCTTCTCTAAAAATTTTAAGCAGACTTTATAGAGATAAATTGAAGCTATAAAGTCTTAAATACCATTTTTTCTTGGAGCACCCACTTTTTATGCTGAGCTTTGGGGCTCATGATAAAAAAAGCACTTGGCGGTAAGGCACATGCAGCAGTGCACCTAGGCTGTTCCAAAAGTGACTGCCTTTAAGTCCCTGTTGACTGAAGCTCAGTCAAAGCAACATATTTCCTCAGAACTGCTTGTGTATATTGGGGGGCTTCAGTGTCTTTCTGACTAACCACTAAGCTAAACGATCTCGGCAATACTGATGATATTTTTAGCTAAACCACAGAGTATTTTGTTATAGTGTTCCTGGCTCTCCTCTCTCAGAAGCTCCTACACAGTCAAGCTAGGTAACTACTGCATTAAAGAGAGGAAAGATGAAGATGAGTCCACAACAAGAAGTCATGAGACAAGCAGAAATTTCCAAAAGGCCAGATCCAAAGGCTTTGTGATGCCCCTTCTCATGCTTAGTCAACAAAAAGTGAGCAAACCTAAATTACATACTTCATGGCAAAGGACAGTGAAATTGGGATTCACGGCGCAGAAATTGACAAAAAAAATTCATCTTTTCTATATATGTTTTATCACTGCAATTGTACAGCAACAATGATGTTGCTGCAACCTGAAAGACAAAAAGGTGGTGATACATGCCTACCTTAGAAAGCACTTGCCTTACCAAAGCATGGACTAAAAAAATACATTCTAAATCTTAAGACAATCTAGCAGTCAACACATGCTTTTCTGTGTCTCAATTGAGATGCAATTGATTAAAATATGATACACGTACAATAGCAATAGTATTTTATTCTAACCTACAAATGAAGCCAGCAGTTAGTGTAATAAATTGCTAGTTTTATGTGAAATTATCAATTAGAGGTGAATGTGCTATAAATCCGTAATATGAACTCCATACAAACAAAAACAGTGTTCATAAGACTGCTCAATGCAAATTAATAGAGCAGACACTGCCAAAATGGCATCTGAATTTCCACTTTTGGGTACAGCAAACATTCTACTTAAATCCATCAAGTGCCCTTTTTTCTACCCACTAAGAAGATTACTCAATAGCAATATAGCTGTCATTAGTAAATTCCCTTCAGTCTCTTTGTTAACACGGGTTAGCTGCTGATATACTTGACCTCCTTAGGTGTATTCCATCACATTCTCACTTGAATATATGCTGGAAATTCATCTCCTCTACTTGCAACTAACCATTGCAAGTTACAGAAACTTATTACAACAGGAAGCCTTTGTTTTCACACTATCAGTCAGAAAGCAGGTGGCACAGAACCTATGCTTTGGTACTTTCTTATGAATTTTACGGCTGGAAATAAGGACACAGCTTACATGGACTTAGGAGTTCATTATTTCCAAGGATAATCTTGAGTACAGAAACTGCTACAAAAAGGATCACGAGGCCAAATGCACTTAACATCAACTAACCATTTTTCCTTACAGTTTAAATACATTGTTCTTTACTACCCAGAAGACTACACACTCAGAGGAAGTCAGAAGCCAATTTTAAACATATGGAGCCAGACTATGTTTCTGCTTTGGAAAGAACTGTCACCCCAAAAGCAGCTATCAGAAAAGTTCACCCAGAAATGGGGGAGAGCAGCTGATCATCACAGACAATGTGTTGCACATGTATCGCCACATTTCTACATAATTTAGTCTCTGTTCTATGAAAGAGCAAAACTGACCTTGATACCCTAGTAATGCTAACAACTTACAATGTACAAAAAGCCAAGAACTAAATTTTACCAAAATGCACAAACTACTCTAGAAGATAAACAAACGACCCACAGATGCCTAACTTAGTTAACTCCCTGTTTACAAATCAAGAAATTGAGGCATACAGAGACAAGTGGCTTGAGTCAGCTTCTTTAAGGAGGTGGTCTGTGCAACAAGACTGCCTATTACTGTTTCCACGGTGACTCTTTCCAAAAGGTGAAAAAGATGGCCAGGCTCTTCCTAATGCAAGTTCCAGGCAATGAAAACTTTGTTTTAGCATTTCACTGCTAATATCTGAATATGCTGAGAAGATGACAGCACAGACTAAGGAAATGTAAAACATACTGTAGGAGTAAGGAGTTGGCATTTTTCTGATGTTTAAAATAACTTGCTATCTCGCAAAAAATATAAGTTATCGTATCTTCTATAGCTACAAGTGAAGGAAAAAAATACTCCTATTCATGTATTACAAATTATTATTCAGGATTTTCCCTCTTTGGAAAAAGGGTTCCGACCCAAATCACAAATAAAAACATTCGAGACAAGATAACTTTACAGAAGAGATGTATCATGAAATGGATAATAGTTTTTCAGAACAAGGATGCTAAAAACAACTTAAGAGTAAATTCACACACCTTCTATTAAAAGTTCATTAAAATGTTAAGATGGTAAAAACACTTTTTACTTTACCTTAGGATGAGCTCATCTCTAGGTAAAACCTTAAAATCTGCTTCACTAAGGCGAACCTAAGAAACAAAAAGAAAAGCACAACTTGTCAAGCTGTCATGATTATCTTGGAGGGTGAAGTCAAAAGTAATTTTAAACATACCTTCTTTGGGAGAGGTTCTTCATTCGTCATTGTGAACTCTGAAGGGAGAGGAAAAAAAGTTTTATTTAGTGTAGTTTCTAGTGTACAAGAAATACTGAACAAGTCAGCAGCTTGTACTTCTAAGCCTTAATTTTTTTAATTTGAAATATTAGACAACTGAAATATTTGTTCCATGCAATACAGAGCCAGAATACAAACAAAAGAAGTTTGCTACAGTAATCTAGATGTAAAGTCAGATGTGTTTTCTCTAAGTTAACCAAAAAATTCTATTTATGCCTAAAAAGCCAATAAGTAATCAATTCTTCTTATTTAACTAAGGAAAACCACACAACCTTGTATCAAACAGACATTTCACATGTGTCTACATCTATTTACTATTTTACAAGCTAAAGGATAATCAGGGTCTGAGGAAAGCAATTCATACTACTACTTCAGAATCTTTGGAATAAAAAAAAAAATCATTTGTGAACATTACCACTAATGTTTGAGTTATGCCAAAGTAACATCTTCTTCCAAATACTTATTCTAAGATTCTAATAAAGAGGAAGTATTGTTATTTTAAAACCCACATGAATACTTTTAGGAGAAGTAAGATGTAGAATAAATGGCTTGGATACACCATCAAATTCAATTCCTCTTGTGCATATGCAGCAGAATAGGACTGCATCATACTAGGTTAAATATTCACTCTGCCCTGAGTTACAGGACATGCTTCCATATCTCAAAAGGATAACACTATATTCTCTACAACTATATAAAAAAATACTGAGTTTGCAAATCTTATAAGCATACAAGTAACAAGAAACGCAAGGTTTGCTAGAGGCATACATCTTTCCAATATGCTTTACAACAGAAAAGTTGCATATAATATTAGAATCAACAAACTTGTAAAGTCGCTACAAGGCACATATACCAGGGAAAGCGCACGTCAACTCCTTGGCTGTGAACACTTAGCTTCAAAAAAACAATTCCCTTAAGTAGTAAATATTTTACTTTCACAAAGACTTTTACACATTACCTTAGTATTTTCACAATGACATCCAAGGAACTAACTTAACATTTCCAAATCCTAAGACAAATCCTAAAATTGTTGGTAAGACAAGCAAATAGATGCCAATGAAGTAGAGTCTTGAACCTACACTAACCATTGACAACTGCACAGCACCCTACCAAACAAGGCCTGAGTTAACAACAAACAAAACCACCAACACACACAGCCTGTCCTATAATAAATACTGACATTAGAACCCACGGAAAGAAAACACTCAGTAGAAGCATCTCACTAATGAATGGCAGCTTCCTGTTGCTAGGCTTACTAACACACTTAAGTGCTTCCCTACACTAAGAAGTTTCCTTGCACTCCCACCCCCTTCCCTCCTGTGCATAAGAAGTTAATCAAGCATTTTGCTTGAACTTCTGGATGTAGTTCCTTATTTGAGATTGCTTTACCAAAACCATACCTTAAATAAAAAATAAATAAAAAAAAGCCTAAGAGGCTGTTAATACAAATTGCCAGTGCCCAGCTCATACAGAGTGAGTTGACATCACAGAGGGAATGCTCGTGACCCCTGTATTTAGCCTTCCTACCTCTCCTACTGTAATTTTCCTAAAGATACCTAAAATCTTTAACTCCTTTGGAGCTTGGAAGCAGCCTTGAAGATCTCAGCAAGTGTTAAGTTCTCAACAGAGAGAAACATGTTTTTCATATGTTCCACACAGCTACAGCTAACATTGCTTAAACTGCACAGATTATGTCAAGTCATTACGTGTGTGTTCCTCAAAAAAGTACCAGAAATATACAAATACCAAAAATGGTGAGTTTCCCCAAAGAACTGGCTTGTGAACCCTAATGCAGCATACAACAGTTATAAACATTTGATTGCTGTCAGTTATGACAGCAAGAAGTCAGAAGTTGATGCTCCATCTACAGGTAGTCTATCTTGTACCTCCAGATCTCACACAAAATTCCAGCACTTAGTTCTCCACAGCAGCACCAGACCAGGCTACTCTAACCTCTATGCCCAGCACATCACCACATACAAAGCTACCTCTTGCTTTCAGGTAAGAGTACAAAAGCAAAGATTGAAGTTACTGGCCACCACATCACCAAAGTTACCATCTCCTAGCTACCTATCATTACTTGCAGTGATAGAACTGCACACTAAAAAATAAAAACACACTAGCAAAAAATATTCTATAGGTTACTTTATTTTTCAGAAATATTAGGAGCATCAGGCTGACTACAGCAGTTGTCACAGCGATTTGCCTTAGTCTTCTGATAATAAACAAGTTCACTCTTTGAATGTTCACTCTTTGAATTTAATACAGTGACTTTTCAAACCCTGTGCATCGAGGTGCTTCTCATCGCTCAGTTCTCCTCTAAAAGATGAGACAATCTCTCAGAGATTAGAAATATCTTGCAAGAATATGATGAGGTGCTACTTTCTACAATAAAAACGACCAACGTAATCAACATTCCTGCATAACTGACTGGAATTAACATGATTGTATTTTGTGATTTATATTATGAGCAGCTTAATTGTACTATCCTAACTAAGCACTTCCATGATTTTGCAGAAACGGTGGCTGCCACACACCACTCCTGCATATCCGCTCTTGGCAACAAGCAACATAAAACCATGCTCCATACTTAAAATAACATTGTCATGGACACTAATAGAATTTCGAGGAAATCTCAATGTTTTAGGCTTTTAGGGCAGTTTCAATACAAAGAAATGTACGATGGGGAAGTGCATTTTAATTTTGAGAACTCTGACAGGAGCCCGCACACCTTTTCCTACAATGTTTAGAAAACATCGAATTTAAAGATTTAAAAAAAGCCCTAATGAATAAAAGTAATTGAATAGTATCAGGTATGATGCTTTACTAGTTATACCTCAAGTAAATGAGTTATTTTAACGATATGAAAAAACGAGTTCTGTGGGGAAAGCCCCAGGATAGGCTCTCAACTCCTGAACCCTGTTATATGTGTGTATATCTATATATATGACACAGAATTTAAAGAAACATAATTGTTAGGGCTGGAATGGATCTCTGGATATAATCCTGTCCAACCTTTCTGCCAACGCAGGGTCACCTAGAGCAGGTGACACAGGAACGTGTCCAGAGAGACACTCCACAACCTCCCTGGGCAGCCTGTTCCAGCGTTCTGCCACTGCCAGTGTAAAGTTCTTCCTCTTGTTGAGGTGGAGCTTCTTGTGTTTTTACTTTATGGTCACTGCTCCTTGTCCTGTCACTGAACACCACTGAGGAGTCGGGCATCGTCCTCTTGACATCCACCTTTAAGATACTTATGCACTAAGGAGATCCCCTCTCAGTCTTCTCTAGCCTAAACAGGCCCAGTTCCCACAGCCGCACCTCATAAGAGAGACGCTCTAGACCCCAAATCATCTACGTGGCTCTTCACGACACCCTGCCGGTCTTTCTCTTTTTATATTTAAAAAGAAGAGCTTCACAGTCACACTAACCGGTCAACCCTCACACTCGCCTCAGCAGCCGTGGGGATCCCGCCCTTCCCCGCTCCGGCGGGGCGCAGCCGCAGGTGTCTGACAGACCCAGCTACCACCGCCCCCAGCCCGGGCAGAGCCCGCCCCGCCGCCCTCTCTAGATCCCACCGAGCGGAGCGACGACCGCGCCTGCCGCAGCCTGGGGGCGCGGCGGCGGCCGAGGGCAGGGGCGGGACGCGGCCTCGCACAAAATGGCTCTAAATGCTTCCGCTCCTCCCCCCCCGCCCCGCTCAGGGCGAAGGACTGAGGCGCCGCCGAATGTTCGGCGCCCCGGTACCTCGGGGTGCCCTGTCCGCCCGTCCGTCCGTCCCGTCGGGGCAGAGCGCTAGCGCGGCCACTCACCTCCCGCCCGCGGCGCGGAGGCCCCGCGCCCCCCGCACGCCGCTTGCCTGGGCCGCGCTCCTCCTCACATCCAGGGCGGGCGAAACGCCGCCGTCTCCGCGCCTGCCGCTGCCGCCACCAGCCCCGCGGGTGCTGCCGCCGCTGCGCAGCCGGGACCGCTGGGCCCCTCCGCCCGGGCCTCCCCGTGCACCGCTCCCGCCCGCTCTTTATTTGCGGGTTCTCTGCGCTACAAAATGGCGCCCAGGGAGGAAATGAGCGCCCGCCCCGCCCCGCGGGCAGCGGCTGCGCGCGCACGCAGCGCGGGGAGGTGGCGGCGGCGGGAGATACCGCAGCGATGTCGGGCCGTGGACAGCCCGCCCCAGCTCTCTGCGGGGACTCGTCGCCCGCCCCGCCGGGCAGCGCCGCCGCGGGGGCGACTCTCGCAGGCTGTCCGAACGCCGCTTTAAAGCCCGCAAGCCGAGCGGGCCGCGCTGCGCCCCTACCCCTGCGGCCACTCCAGGGTGCGGCGCGGCCTCCTGCCGGCAGGGGGCGCCGCCCGCTCCGTCCCGCCGGCCAGCGGCGCCGCCCGTCCGCCAAAGCGGGCGAGAGGAGCGGGAGCGCGCTGACTCCCGGGAAAGGCGGCCCGCGTCGGCCCGGAGGGCTGGCGGAGCGGGCGGGAGCCCTGGGAAGGAAAACCGGACGTAGCGCTTAATGAGGTGCAAGATGGGTGATGCTCTTCTCGGCGTGGCTGCCGGGGTGAGCTGGCGTCGTCAGTCGTCAGTGAAAGACTTAAATTCTAGCTGCTTCCAAAGCAATTAAACATCAGTTTCCGTGTTTTGGGAATAATAAACCATACGGCACGCTGTTCACCCTTCATTGCAGTCTAGCACTGGGCTGCTACTTTAAAATCGGTTTTAAAGGTTACCCTTCTTACTTGCTGTATATGGTTTCTCAAGCAATGCTATAGGACAGGGGAAATACTTCTGCATCTTGCCGACAAAGTAAAAGAGCTGCTGCAAGTTAAATTAGTCTGTCACCTGGGTTACACAGGTGAAATTGATTGTCACTCGCTACGTCACTGCTGAGGATGTTTCAGGAGTCTGTCCTGACTGTTACTGGTAGCAGAGAGAACGTGGTCACTACAGAATAGAATCCAATGTACATTTCCTTACGTCCAGGTATGTGTGCATGTATATGAATACACAGATATTTCAGAAATATCTTGAAATGTTTAGAAACCCAATTCATGCTACAAGTGATTTGGCACATTAAGGTGGTAAGGTGACCACAAGGAAAAAAAGACCTGAATAAATTCCTTTGAAATCTTGCCTCATTTTTAAAGTCAAAAAAGATAGACTGTGATTACTGTCCAGGGTTTTCTGATAACTGAGATTAGCTCGATATCTTAGAGAGTGGCACTAATAACACAAAGGTTGTGTGTTCAATCCCTATATGGGCCATTCACTAAGAGTTAGACTTTATGATCCTTATGGATCCCTTCCAACTCAGAATATTCTGTGAAATCTGCCTCTGCATCTGCTTGCCTTGCAGGTACTTGTTTCAACCATTCAACATAATAATTAATAGATGGAATTACCACAGGTATATGGTGGCATGGAAGACGTGCTGAAATATTAGAGTGGGCCTTAATAGGAACATTAACGTAGCAAATTGACTTGATTTCCCTGTGTGAAAATATAAGCGTTACAATTTAAGCCATATAGGACAAGAAATTGAAACTTTTCTGCATAAAATACATGCAGATATACTCTTGGGGGCTGCTTCTATTCTGTGTATTCTATCTATAAATTACCCAATCTTTTCTGTGTGTCAGTGGTGATGTAAACACAAGATTTTCCAATATTTTGTCTGGAGATTAGCTACTTTTTGTTATGCTCAGAAACCAGGCCTCCTTTGTGTCTTTTCAGTACAGATAAAGGCGTAGTTGGGTTCCGTGTGGGATGGTAAACCTTACACCATTGTTTATGTTCACAAGCATGTAGAAAATGTTCGTGCATTTTTTTACCTCTTGTCAGCATGTAGTTATTTTAAATTTATCTTTACAAGTGTAGATTACATTTGTGGGAAATATGCTAGCTGAGCAAGAGGCAGGCAGCCAGGGATACCTAGAAATAAGTTGAATCAGCCTGCACAGCTTTATATTCTGGGCTGCCTTCCTTCTGTACCTTCAAATCAAAATGTGTATTATCAGGCTACACCTATAATTTTTATTCAGGAAAATAAGGGCAGAGGTTTGGTAACTAGTCCTCTGACACATTTGGGAAGAGGACATTTAACTGAAATACTCTTTTGTTCTGTTTGTGCATCACATAACACAGTGAGAACTAACATGGAACTTTTTTGTGCTGCTGGAACAAACATGTTGACATCTGCCTTAGGTTATGTTTACAGCTTGGTAACTGGAATAAATTTGCTTTTCACAGAATTACAGAATATGCCGAGTTGGAAGAGAACCACAAAGATCATTGAGTCCAACCATTAGCCCTGCACAGAACCATCCTCAACAGTCACACCATGTGCCCAAGAGTATCATCCAAACACTTCTTGAACTCTGTCAGGTTTGGTGCTGTGACCACTTCCCTGGGGACCCTGTTCCACCATCCAACCACCCTTTGGGGGAACAACATTTTTCTAATATCCGACCTAAACCTCCCCTGACACAACTTCAGGCCATTCCCTCAGGTCCTGTCACTGGTCACCACAGAGAAGAGATCAGTGCCTGCCCCTCCTCTTCCCCTCATGAGGAAGCTGTAGACTGCAATGAGGTCTCTGCTCAGTCTCCTCTTCTCCAGGTTGAACACACCAAGTGCCCTCAGTCACTCGTCATATGGCTTCCTCTCAAGGCCCTTCACAGTCTTCGTTGCCCTCCTTTGGACACCCTCTAAGTGCTTAATGTCTTTTTCACATTGCGGTGCCCAAAACTGCACACAATATTCCAGGTGAGGCTGCCCCAGTGCAGAGCAGAGTGGGACAATCCCCTCCCTCAACCGACTGGTGATGCTTTGCCTGATGCCCCTCAGGACATGGTTGGCCCTCCTGGCTGCCAGGGCACTGCTGACTCATATTCAAATTGCTAGTGACCAGGACCCCCAGGTCCTTTTCCATAGCACTGCTTTCCAGCCTCTCATTCCCCACTCTGTACAAAGAGCCTGGGCTGTCCCATCCTTGGTGCAGAATCTGTCTTTCCCTTGTTGAACTTCATATGGTTGGTGATTGCCCAGTCCTCTAATTTGTCAAGTTTTCAAGTAATAGGTGGTACATATTGTCGCTGTACAATCGGGATAGGTCAAGAAGCGACACGTCTTCTTCAGGAACAGGAACCAGAAAGCCCTGTATTATATCAGAAACTACGGCTTATAAAGACCTCAGTATCGACACATGTCCGTGGACCTTTGGCCTCTCTATACATAAATAATTCTTAATTGGACACACAGACTGCACATGTCAGACAACAATGACTAATCACTTTAGAGGCCGGACTTCCGCTCTGTGTTACAGTCTCTCCTTCCGTGTGTATCACCTTGACGGTGTGCAGAAGTTCCTAGCACAGTCCAATCATTCCACAGAGACTCCAGACCAGCTGGAGTCTCCCCACACAACATATAACCCCCAGCAACGTTGACAGCCTTCAGATGAGAAGGCACGGTCATGATCTGTCCAAGCACCATCACAAAAGCAACATTCATGTATTCATTCACGTATAAAGAGAAGATGGAATAGGAACCAGATTACTGATGTGTGGGCAGGACACCTAGCTGGGTTTTAGGGTCCTCAAATGACAGTGTGTTGCTTGTCAACTTAATTATAATAACAGGATGGCTACTCCTTGGTTTCACCTGCTTGGTTCTGGGTTTCTTTTTTATCCTTTGGTTTCAGATGGAAGCCAGTTGGAAGAACATGAACACCACAACACTTCTCAGCTCAGACTGATGCTGTTTGTCCCTTCTTTTTTTTTTTTTGGCTCATTTTTCTGCCCACATTCCATCATGCCTCCACGTGGGCTGCTCCCGAGACTCCAGTGGTGGCTGTAGAGGGAGCGATGTGGGGCCCCGAGTGTGCAGCAGTCTCAGACCCCCCACAGGAGCACACAAGCTGTTCCCACACCATGGGCAGAGAAAGGCCAATTGGCTCTTGCAATGGCTGTCCTTGACTTGTAAGGGCAGGAGATGGAGCAAGGCAAAACCACGGTCCATTTGCTGGAGTAGAGAATGAGCTCTCCGGGGCACTGGAAAAGGCTGCTGTAGCCTGCAGGTGTGGGGAAAAGATAAAATGTACGATTGCTGCACTGAGAAGAAAGTGATACAGACAGGTCCTATGGGTAAAGGGCAGAAAGCATAAATTTGACATCAGTGAACTCTCCCTCTCTTAGGCAAGCTTCCTAAATACTAGGCTGCAGGCATAATGGTGTCTTTATATCCCCTGATAATAAGCTTTTGAAGGTCTTAGTGCAATTATCACATATTTTTCTTACGTATTTATAACAAGAAGTAACTAAACTTCAGAAACCTCTTATGAGGATTTCTTTTCTAAGTACCAGTATGTTTTATCAATTTATATGTATGTGTGTGTGTATATATATATATATATATATATATATAAAAGACCCCAGGAAAGCATATAAAATCAGCAGTATGATAATGTACAGCTGCGCAGACCGAGTTTGACTTGCAGCTCTTGTCTCCCAGATGGCAGCACTTGCAGTGCTCCCACACACATGGTGTGTGCTACACAGCAGGCAGGAATTTTGTTCCTGTTAGGGGCTGACCACATCAAGCCTCTCCTGAAGACATCCCCTGACTGATAATCAATCCAGAGTCAATTACAACTAAATGATTAGTACAGATAAATTGATTTTTGAGGATGCTTGATAAATACTGCAGCTTGCATTTGGAGTACAGGTGTGCATATAGTTGCTAAGAATATAAACCCATATGTTTAATATACTTTTTTTAGCAACAGAAGCCCAGATAGTTTAAATAGTGTAAATGTTTTCCTGTCTGAGGAGAAGACAACATTTGTGAATTAAACATTGATTAGATTATGAGCTTTTCCTGACAAAAATAGTTTCAAGGAAAACAGATTGCTCTTAGCACAGCCAAGGACATTTTTTGCCTATCAGAAATTTGATTTCCAAGGACACAGTCAATCAGATTGGAGATTTTAGAAAATGTAGATCTCGCCCCCAGTGGGAAAACATTGTGTTCTTTGAGACATGCCTTGTGTGCTGAACCTATGCACAGAAAACTGAATGTCAATTCACTGCTAAGAAAACTTGGAAAAAGAATCTATTGCCTTTCTAGACATGAGAAAGTACCTTCAGGTATTAAAGGTGTCCAGCAAGCCTGAGTGCTGTAAGCAGATATTAGTACCATTATTTGTGTATAAGATTTTAAAGACAAGAGAATTTACTATAACAGGAAAGTGGTAACATTATTTTTTTTTAAAATTATAGAATGATCTCTTATCAAGATATATTAATTTAAAGCAATTGTTCTTTGTATTTTTTTGCCTATAAAAGGTGCAGCTTAGCTTTTATCAAATTCACATCCACAACAAAACTGTTTTTGTAAATATTCATCAACAGAGCATCGGATTTATGGTAAAAAGCAAGGATTTCACGTTTTGGTAACAGCATTAATCTTTGTAAAGGTGAAATTTAGAAAAAAAATTATTTAGCAGAGGTAAATCTGTGAATACTGAAACTCTACAAGTTTCAGCCCATTTCTAATAAAACTGAACCACCGTTACCAAATAAAAATGCCTAAATATTTGCACTCTGAGTATTTCACAGAAGGAACAAGTCCATTTCATTGTGTTCACAGCAAGGTAATAAATAAACTTTGTGCAATGTAGCCTTACTCTTTTACTGATAGCAAGTAAGCATTCTGTTCTGAATCAATGTCCTAGTTATACTGCCTTCCTTAATTTCCCAGAGCTTAGTTTTCCAAGAAGTGGCAAAATGGACCAGCATAGGGCAGTAGTTTTCTATTGTGTATTATGCTGCTCACTGACTGCACTGAATTTAAAAGCACAGCTACCTAATCACATTTAGTAGCGGGTTTTTTCTGCGTTTTGATAACTTGACTTTGATCTGTACTATCCATGTTTCATAATTATTTGCCCTTGTGCAAGTGTTATGTTATTTTGTTCTGTTACATGCTCCTTTTATCCATTTGGATCTCAATCCTGGACCCCATCCAAGCAGAGTTACAGATACTGCAAATCTGATAAACATACCAAGATAAAATACATCTCTGTTGTTTAAGGGTGGCCCAACGTTGCAGCCGGATTTGTCACTAGTGCTGAGTTACAAAACAGTTCCGCTGTTTGGGGCTGAGAGCAAAGGTGCAGCAGGTCGGCTCGCTGGGTTGAGCTGGCCTGCAGTCCCCAGGGCTGCTTCACATTCGAACTCTTTCTGTCTGTTAGTGAAGTGTGGAGAGGGAAAGGGCTGAAGCCTCAGATTTTGTTCAATTCAGTATTTATGGTGGTATTTGTAAAGTTTTAAATACAAGAAAGTCCTGTTTGTCAGATTTTATTTAGGTGTATTGTCAGCTCTGGACTTTGAACACCTGCTAACATTTAATGTTCATCTGACCTCATCTTTTGTTATTGATTTTATATTTGCATTGACAACTTTAAGTTGCAATCAGCCAAGTTTTGCATTGAGAATGACATATTGGTATGTGACCTGCCCTCATACATCTATATTGCTCTCTATTAAATTTTGAAAATGTGCAGGGACTACATTCAGTCACACAGGGTTGCCCAGGAGCCATACAATATTTTACTAAAACAATCATTCTGTATCACTTAAAATTATATATTCCTGAGTTTTGCTTGTATGGTAGATCTATTAATTGCTTACCAATGAGCCCTTTGAAAAGACACAAAACATGTTTTTCCAGATTTAATCTGAGGTTTTGGTCAGTGTTATCAGCCGCTCTGAGTGCACAGCGTCATTAAAAAAAAGCAGTGGTGCATGCCTGTTGCCAATGAATCCTTCAGAGACTGGTAGATCAGCCCACCTAAATATTTGGCTGTCCATGGGATTTTCCAGAGACTTCCTTTCCTGAAGATATCTGAGGAGGTTCTTCTCTTTCTGAAAGCTGGAAATGCCAACGTAACTGAAGAAATCTTATGACACATGGTTCTCCTTTGACTTTATTCTTCAGTAAGACTGAAATACATAAAAGGGGAAATGTATTTTGTGTGCTGAAATTCTCTGAGCAGCATGGGTTAACAGAGTTATTGGTGAAATTTAGGCTAACAGTCTTGCTTTCTATAGCTAAAGTGAGGTTTTTCCCCCTATCTAATAATGCTTTTTACCTTGTAAGTCAAAAATAGTGACTGATAGGAGACAGAGGAATCCAACTCAGGTATTGTAGTGCTCCTGTTGCTCAGTGTGTACACACAGAAGTTTCAAATACATTTTATGGATGCATATTTAGTACCGCCAAATTCAGATTAGCCAACATGCCGAATGTGACCACAGGTGTGCTGGTGCATCCACTGTATACGTAACCACACACATATTTTTCAGTGTTTGTAATCACATACTTATGTACTTTTCTAGGACTTAATTTGTACTTCTGTTCTCCCTATGAAATCCTACTAAATATTACTATCTGGATAAGAAAATGTCTTCGAACTTAGCTACAAAGTTAGGAGCGACAGCACATTTTCTGACCATCTTCTTGGCCTTCAGTTGCGACTTCAATGTGGTGCTTTGGTTGGCATGTCCCTTAGGCCAGGTATCTGTGACTGAGTCAGGAAGGAGTAAGGACTGAAGATGTAGGTCGTGCCATAGGTGAGTTATTTCAGCCCTTCTGTATTTTTTTTTAATACTGCTGTTACTCTCTCTGACTTACCTTCTTGTTTCTTCCCTTTACTATATTGCTTCTTCCTCCAAATATCTTAATTTTGTTGCTCCCCACCTCACATCTCTAGGATTCCCACCTACACTTCCCCGCAGAGAAACATTCCTGCCTGCCCGCCCTGCTGAGGGTTGCATCCACTGCTGCAGCCGCCTCCTCTCCTTCCAGCTCCCTAGATGCCGGGAGCTCCTGTGGCCAGCACCTCATCCTTCCCGGCTACCTCGGCTTTCACCTGGGAGCAGCCCCCTGCTTGCCTCTGGGCAGGGCAGACAGGAACAGCTTTTGGCCCAGCAGCGGGAGCACTGCCTATGCTTATATATATATCACATATATATATATATATACATACACACATATATATATACATATATATACATACATGTGTAAACACACACATATACATACATACACACACTACATGCATACATACACACACATATGTAAATTTTCATTTATATACACACACATATAAAAATATATACACATATATACACACATGTATTATATATGTAAAATGTATAATATATATATGTGCTGGGCTTAGATAGATAGATAGATAGATAGATAGATAGATAGATAGATAGATAGATAGATAGATAGATAGATAGATAGATAGATAGATAGATAGATAGATAGATAGATAGATAGATGGATGTCAGGCTGCCAAGTTTAAAAAAAGAAAAAGGCAGCCGAGTTGGGTGTTGGTAATCTCTGGGCATCAATTGCAGAGCAGATGAAACCAGCGAGATAGGCATGTTTGTGTAGTTTAATTCGAATTATTATCCTTTCTTCCTGCTCAACACGGATCCTTTGAAACGCCGTCGTGAAATAAATGAACTGTCCTTAAAGCCGCAACGTGACGGCAGAACATTTGACCCGCACGCTTTGTTTCGTAAAGAAGCGGGCGTCCTGGGGAGGGAGCGGGTGGGCGAGCGGGGAGCGCGGGGCAGTGACCGACCACCAGCATCAGCAGCATCCCCCACCCGGCCGGCGGAGCCGCCGCTCTCTCCGGCCCCGCCCGAGAAGGAGCCGGCCGAGACCGCCCAGCCCCATCGCGCCGGGGGGCGGCCCGGCCGCGCCACCGCCCGCCCGGCCCCCGCGCTCTCCTCAGGTGCCCGGCCGCGAATCCCCGTCGCCGGCTCCCTCCTCCCGCCCCTCCCGGCGGGGGGCGAGGGGCGGGCCCGGCGCCGATTCCGCGTTGGCTCCGGCCGCGGTTGCAGCTCCCGCTCCGCCGTGCTCCCGCTGCCCTGCGCTCCGCCGCCATGAGCGCGGACCCCGTCGTCTTCGTGTCCGCCGCCAGGACCGCCGTGGGTGAGAGGCAGCGGCGGGCGGGGGGCGCCCCGCCGGCACCGGGGGGCAGATGCTCCCCGCGGGCCGGGCGGGTGTCCGTGCGCTGATCGGTGTCCCTCTGTGTCCGCCTTTTCTCCCTCGCTCTCTTCCAGGCTCCTTCAACGGCGGGCTGTCGGCGCTCCCCGCACACGAGCTGGGCGCCGCCGCCATCCGGGAGGTGCTGCGGCGGGCGGGGCTGGCCCCCGAGGAGGTGTCGGAGGTGATCCTGGGGCAGGTCCTCACCGCAGGTACTCCTTTTCCGCGGCCGCATCTCCCCGTTAATGCTCCAGGGAAACGGCTCGGGTTTCATCTTCCACAGCGTTATCCCTTGCCATTCGGAGCGCGCCGTTCCTTAACAAAGGACTTGAGCGGCACCGTGGTCGCTTCTCCATTACTCTGGGTGACTGAACCCACTGCTGAGTTTTTAGAAAGGACGTGGTGTGGCATAGTTTGGAGTTTTTTAAATCCCTGAAGTAGATAACAGTGTATTTGCGAATGTCAGTTTATTTTCTTTGTTACAGCATCTCTTCTCTTGCCTTGAAAATCTCTGCTCCTAAATTTAACATCCTAAGGAATGATAACTGAGATTTTAAGAGACAGGCCTGCATTTGTGCTTATCTGCAAGACTGACCTGTAAGGTCTGTGATGCCACTTGCTTGGAGACAAAGATTTTGATTTCATGAAAATGCAGCTGATAGGGAATTGTTTGTTTTGAACAGGCTCCTGCTTTTTCCAGGGTCATGTTTGATCAGCGGTCATAGGACAGGGTTGTGTTTCAAAGATGGAGGGAGAAAAGAAAGGAAATAAATATCCTCGTCTTACTTAAAGCTGATCTAGATTCCTGTATGTTTTTAGCTTGCTGAATGATGTGCTCTCCTTAACCATTTCTTTGCATACAAAGAGCTGGCGTGAGTTTGGCCTGGGGGATGCAGATGAAGACTCTTTTCTTTAAATACACTGCTCCTATTATTTCCACCAGTATTACAACAAAGACTAGAAGCTTTCAGGAATTTTCTTGTATAATTGTGCCATTGGTTTCTATGTGAACTTTTGGGGAAAGTTGTCTGCTGGGTATATGCAGAAGATGTCAAAAGAAAAACTCTTTGGCAAGCAGCAATTAAATGAGTTCTCATCTTACACACATGAAACAGGCTAGTACTGATCTGAAGTGAGTGTTTCATTTGACCTGCCATCCAAAGCAGACTGGCAGATATAAAACTATCAGTAGCAAATCCCTGATCTTGCATACATTTATTGATCAACAGTGTCAATGAGAGACAGATTTTTACAGATTACTGCTGGGAACTTCTCCATTAGGAGTGAACTCCAGATTTTGGTGGAATCGGGGTACTGTTGTGGGAAGTGGCAAGGCCAATGTTCATTTTTTGAGTACAAAGGAAAAATGCTGCCTGTTCCCACAGGTGCTGGCCAGAACCCTGTCCGGCAGGCGAGTGTTGCTGCGGGAATCCCATACTCTGTGCCTGCCTGGAGCTGCCAGATGATCTGTGGGTCAGGCTTGAAAGCGGTATGTCTGGCTGCTCAGTCCATACTGATGGGAGAATCCAGCATCGTGGTCGCAGGAGGCATGGAAAGTATGAGCAAGGTAAAGCAAAGGATTGCAGTCATAGTGCTCTGGCTTACTGGGAGCAAAGAGCATTGTTATGTTGAAATCCTGTGTTTGTAGGATGACACTCTGGAGGCAGATTGAAACAGTAGCTATGGTTTCTGCACTTGCACATGAATTTACACATGCAACAATTTATTTCAGTAGTATGCTGCTTTTTTAAAAAAAAAAAAAAGGCCTCATATGGTAGCTACAGAAAAGGTGCCACAGTAGCTACTGAAAAGGTGCCACGCAAACACACACCACATTTAAAATTCCATTTTCATTTCCATCTAGCCCTGTTGTGGTGCATGATTTGCCTACGACAACTAGCAATAGACAGTGTTTGTTTGTGTTGCAAGAAGGCCAAAGAAGGAATAACTGAAAATGTTAATGTTCACCAAGCAATTTGAGCTTGGAAAGGAAGCAGAGCAGTTTTATTTCAAGGTGTCTATCCCAAGGCTGTATTCAGGAATGATCTTGTACCGTTCTGATGCCCAGGAAAGGGATGGCCTCTTCTGCTGGGGCTCAGCTGCTTGTGCAGAGGGTGATGTTGGCCCTCACTGACACAGAGTGCAATCAGGAACCACCTAGTGCAGACTGGTGCTGTGGGAGACCCATGGCCATGTGGCCCAGGGAAGATTGGTTCAGTCTGTGGAGAGGAAACATTTGCTGCTCCATGATCTGCTGCCGGGAGAATGCACGGGCCAAACAGTATGCCAGCTGGCAGGCTCTGGAGGGAGAGGCAGAGCGGGCAGCTGGGAAGACTGCTTGGGTTTGGGGTAGCTATCTGCAAGGCAGGGATCTGTCTCTTCAGTGATCTGGCTGTATTGTGCACTGGAGGTGTAAACCATCTGACTCCTTTTGAAATACCTTCTTGCAGGCTCCTCATGTCATTCACATGCGAGCCGGGGTGAAAATGGGAGAGGCTTCCTTGCAGGACACTATAATTCTTGATGGCCTTACAGATGCTTTTTATCAGTATCATATGGGTATAACAGGTAAGTGATGACAATCCAGAAAATGAAATTATTAACTGAGGAGGGAAAAAGAATTTACTGACAGGAAATTTCAGAAATCTGAAGTTAAAAACAAAGTGTTACAAGCTGTCCTTAAGCTGTAGTCATGAAAAAGAAAGAAATCTGTAATACTGAAAAGCATTGAAGGCATCTTCCATTTTATTTGTAAAGCTACTATTTTGGGGTTTTTTTCATGCCTGAGCTAATCTCTCTGCATCTCTTCTACATCTGAGAAATTTAATTTCAGAAAAAAATAAACAAAATGATCCCTGTATGTAACTGGAGCATTTAGCAGCACAGATTTACAGTGAGGAGGAAATACGTAAAGTGTACTGTGGGTACATGCGGTTCTACAACTTCAGGATTTTGCACCCTGGATGGGTATTCAGCCAACTGCTTTTTCAGACCTTGCTTATGAAACAAAGTATCTTCAGAACTGTTCCCTCTTCTGAAGCAGCTGTAGAGAGATCTGACCATAATAGTCCAAAGAAACAATAAACTAGAAAAGCTTATTTGCATTTGTATTTGATATAACATCTAGGAGGAGATCTCACACAGAAATTTTCACCCTCAAGAAAAACTATGGTAGAAACTCATGAGCAAACAAAATGAGGAAGTCAGAATGAAAACTGTTCAACAAGCTCAGCTGCTTGCTACAGTAAACATTAATGACTACATTTCTGCTTACAATTTTACAACTTAAAATTTTAGCATTTCCTGATGGTAATTTGCACTTTGTCCCTATTGCAGCTGAAAATGTGGCCAAACAGTGGCAAGTCAGCAGAGGTGAACAAGACCAGCTTGCTGTACAATCACAAAACAGGGCAGAGGCAGCACAGAAAGCTGGCTATTTTGCAAAAGAAATTGTTCCTGTTCTTGTACCGTCTAAAAAAGGTAGGTGTGAATGGATAATGAGAGCTGATTTTAAAGAAAAATTTTTTCTACTATGTCTCCTAAAATCAGTGGATGGTTTCCCGCTTACACTGCCTTTCTGTAAGTATGTAGCCTGTTGCTCTCTTTTTCAGCTTCCAGTGGTTATTTTTTTAATAAGAGAAATGTAGCTCTCTGGGAATACTGACACTGTGTTTCATTGGAGATATAATAATTACCTAGACAAATTACTGACTTAACATAGGCTTGGACATGTTATCAAAATCACTGTTTTTCATTTTGTTAAGGCTCCTGCTGCACCAAACTTAAAACAGTCATGTTGATCTAGCAGAATTTCATGATGCCAGTTTAGATAATATATAATGACACTTGACTGCTCTTTGCACAAACATTACTGCAAGTATCATTTAAAATACAGCCTTCTGCTGGACGAGAAGCTATTGGGTTAGGAATGGCAAGAACAAGACCAACTTTTGTACTAGACAATATTTTATTTGTTAATGTTTGTCTTGGGAAACCTGAGCTGTCTGTCATGCTAGAACGACCCGAGGATTACAGTAATTTGTTAAACTGCACTGAGTTGTACTCTGGCTCCAACATAAGAATGGCTTGTTTGTTGAAAGGAGTATGGTGTATATTCCCATTCTGGTTGTTGTTTGTGCTACCTTTCTGTCTGAGATGTGTGTGTGTGATTAGACTCTCCTGTGAGGGCATTAATGCTCTGTTTTGCAGGTCCTATAGAAGTTAAAACAGATGAACACCCTCGACATGGGAGCAACTTGGAAACAATGGCGAAGTTAAAGCCCTGTTTCCTAACAGATGGAACTGGGACAGTAACAGCAGCTAATGCTTCAGGTTGGTCTGTCTGGTGAAAATGAAATGGAAAAGAACAATAGCTGCCTGTGGCTCAAGGCAGGGTCTCTATGAGGGGTTTGGCTGCCATGTGGGTACTGCTGAATGTATTTTGCAGGAAATGGCAATATGTTTGACAACATAGGTAACCTGAATTTTTAGATGTGGTGGAGGATTTCTTTATGGATGAGTTGTCTTTTGTTTGCTTGTTTTCTATGAAGCAGTACAAGAGGTTGGACAATAACATCAATATATGATAGGCTGGAATGAATAGAAACTACATCTTTTCCTTTTAAAAGCAGCTGTCTAGGGCCTTCTGATTCTGCAGGTCTGGACAGTGGAAAACTTAATGATTCATGTTTGAAAATGTTATTCCCATGGAACTTCCACAGGCAGCTTTGAAACTTCTTCCTTGGTCCTTATGCTTCCTCTTCCAAAGTCTACCAAGTAAATCTGATGTACTTCTTTTTCAGATTGTACTTCAATTATTCCATCTGCTACTTTCCAAACAGAATCATAAATAAAAATACATTTACAGCTGTACAGTAGATATGTTCCCTTTAACTGTTTGTGGCAGAGATCAGACTTTGCTGATCTGAACTGTACTCATCTAAACCAATAAAATATTTGTGATTTTTGTTTTGTCTAGATTATGAACTTACGCAAGCAGGAAAAACTGGTACAGTAAAAGCCCAAACAAATAAATACAAGTTGTTTGTCATTCCACAGGTCTAAATGATGGAGCTGCAGCTGTAGTTCTAATGAAGAAATCGGAAGCTGCTAGGAGAGGTCTTATGCCTTTGGCTCGGATTGTATCTTGGGCTCAGACTGGTATAGATCCATCTATAATGGGAGTAGGGCCCATTTCAGCAATAAGGAAAGCTGTAAGTAATCACCTATCTATCTATGCATCTGTTATAACTCTTGCTTGTAATTGCTTTTCATTTTCTGGTCATGTCTTGTTTTTTCTGTTCCAAGGAAAACTTAGCAGAAAAAATACACTAAGTGAAAACAAGATTCAAAATAGGGGTGAGAAGATTTCTAGTGCTACCAGGCTAGTGCCTACTTGTTGAAAAAAACCCCCAAATATGTAGGTGTATGAATGGAGTTTAGGGCATAAACTAATCAGGTTTGGGGAAGGGCAATCTTGGAGGCTAAAGTTTGAACTTCAGGGATGTGTATATTAATCTAGTAATGATTTGGTCCTACCACAATATAGGTCTGATACCTGGCTAGATTAATTTTCAGATCATTACCTGATTGTATTTGCCATAGCACAACACTGAGAAGGGCCAGTGAGTGCATCTGCATTGGCCAATGGAACGGTTCACTTTGTGTTTGTTTGTCCTGTGAGAAGGCTGGAGCATACAAATTGGATTCCATTCAGGTGAAACTGAACAAGGTGCCCTCCAAAACCACATGTAATGTGTTCAGACCATTATTGCACCCACTGCTGTGCTCACTGTTCAGTCCACAGGACAAGGTTCTTAAATAAAACACCCCTGTGAGCAGCCCTACCTGATGGTACCACACTGCTTGCTAATACAGACACTGCCCGTAGCAATCCCAGCTGTTGAAACTGAGCTATGAAATTGAGCATGAAAAACTCTCGTACAGTTAAGAACAGATTTGCTTTAGTATTCTTTCTTAGTTTTTTTAATATTGTGTAAAGGCCGTATTTTGTTCACCTCTGAAATGTCCTGGCAACATAGAAACCTAACTTGAATTCACCCAAGCTCTGTGGCTTTTGACAAGAAAATCAGAACTGTAATGCTGAAGCTTATCATATCTCAAACTGTTCTTTTAAATCGAAAATGCTGTAAATGCATATACAATACACAGTTTAAATTGTAGAACAGACAAACTGTATTTAACAGTACCTCTAACTGTATAGGTACTCTGAAAAAGGGCACACTGCTTCTTAATGTAAACTTTGTAATGTGTGTTATCAAATGCTTCCATTTTTCTCTTCAGCATTTTATAGTAGCACTTTATAGTGAGAGAACAAGTAGGTTATACATAGGTATTAAAACAACATACTGTATCTTAACCCTCTCCCCAAAAGAGAAGTTTCCATACTCTCTATTAGAAAGAGGCCCTCCTCCTTGACTATAGCCTTGTAGGTGCAGCAGTCTGGCTAGCCTAGGTTGTGAAAGATCATTGCCGAAGATGATTCTGCTGATAAGGTATTGCTGTTAGAAATAAAATGAGTGGGAGTAAAAAGGTACATATGTGAAACATGCCTAAGCCTGTATCAGAGTAGGCAATTGCATAACAAGAGTTTCTCAAGTGAAAACATGAGCGAAACCATCTTCCAAAATAGTTGCATGGGGAGGGCTTCCAGTGGAAACTGTAAAGGGAGGACTGGACAAATTACACAACACCCATCACTAATGGTCGACACCTCACTGTTTCCTGTGTAGAAGTCTCTTAATAGAGATTTGCTATTTTAGTAGAGTCAGACTATGTCCTGAAAAACTTGCTTTTAATCTGTTAAAGCCTACTTTTGAATACAGTGCTTGTTCCAGTAAGGGCACTATGAACAGTCTGATTCCCACAATTACACCGCCACCACATGTAAAATTAGTCAGTATTTTATGAGCAGCCAGCATGTTACAGCACATTGTACTGACTTTGGCTGACACTGAAATTTTGTGTGTAGTCTTCAAGAATCCTATCATCAACCCTGGCTATAAAAACATTGTTTTCCCTCAACTTTTTAGAAGTAGTAGCTTTAAATTACCCAATTTAAGTCTTATGAAAAGCTTCCTCTGGTGCTAAGGAAACCTAAAAGATAATAAACTCCTATTTGTGTTTTTTCAGATTGACAAAGCCAGCTGGACTCTGGAACAAATTGACCTGTTTGAAATTAATGAAGCCTTTGCATCTCTATCTGTTGCAATAGCAAAAGAACTGAAAGTAAATCCTGACAAGGTAATGAATGTATTTGTAGGCTGGAATTTATTTGCCTCCTGTAAATCTAACTTTTTCCATTCTGTGCATCTGGATTGTATTGGCGAATACAGCCCTCTTGCAATCACTTTGCTCTGAACAGGACAGGAGCCCCAGCAGGCATTTCCTCACACTGCTGTGCTGTCAGCTGGCTTTGCTAGGAGGCAGTTTCCCAGCTGAACAGGTTACAACTTTGTTGCAGTGGCTTTTTATGCAAATCTATGCAACCGCTTGAGCATACTTTAATTCAGAATTTGGACTTGCTGCTGCAAGTGTATGCGCATTGCTATTCTTCCAGTGATGGCAAAAAGTCATCCCTAAATTCACCTTAATTATCTTCAGATAGTAATGATGGGGCACTTTCAGAAGGAATACTGATTAACAGCTTTGTACCCATCTTCACTTTATCTGTGAAATGGTATGTGTGGTTTCAGGCTCACACATAATCAAGGGCTAGATCTCATGAAGTCAGTCATGTTTAAGGTCAGCTAAGCTAGTTANAAGGTGGAGCTATTGCTCTTGGTCACCCTCTTGGCGCCTCTGGTTGTCGCATCCTTGTAACTCTTCTACATGCACTGGAACGAACTGGTGGAAAGCGTGGTGTTGCTGCTCTCTGTATCGGTGGAGGAATGGGAATTGCCATGTGCATTGAGAGATGAACGCAAGTGAATGAATGAGAAGCTAATGCTGGCAAGCTTTGAAACATTTTACTAACAAATTTCTAATAACGGAGCTCACAGTTGGTTGTTTTGCCTAAAATTAAATGAGCTTACACAATTACTTTTTGCCACTCAATCACTACCTTGTCAAATGTTAGAACTTAAGTTCTCAGTGCAATGACCAACCTTGCTTTCAAAAATTAAGTTTGCTCACAAGAAAATAGCAGCAACATTCAACCACCTGTTTTATTAACATTTTAGTTATAAGAGTGGGAAGTATAAGTGAAACAAACATAAATAAAGCCTAAGTTATTCTTCAAGTGCTCCAGACTGAACTGCATCCTCATAGCACCCTCTCTCTTCTTTAGTCTCAGGGTGCAGTTTAATAAGATCATCAATTCGAAGAATAGTAATTGCAGCTTCTGTTGCAAACTTCAGGCTCTTAGTTTTGACCATGGTGGGTTCAAAGACACCAGCTTGCTTGTTATCACGAGGTTTTCCATTGATCAAGTCAAGACCAATCCTGCAAAGAAGAAATGCTGTTAGATGGAGAGGTAGAAGAAGTAGAAATACAGCTGGGAGTATGCTGTGTAATTAATTATGTCACAGTGACAGACCTAGGACTGAAGAACAGAGGCAGAGAAGCTCAGTGATAACACACACCTTTTTTTTACCATGCAAATCATGGTTCAGTAAACTGGGAGAACAATTTTTCATGTAAGTCACCAACCCACATAACTTTTACTAGTCTTCTAACAGACAGATACTTGCCATTTCAGATTTTTGCGATCTGGATTAACTTGAGCCTCATTGTGGAATGCTCTCAACTTTGCAACAAGATCTGTAGCATCCTGAGCGGCATTGACTGCCAGTGTATTTGGAATTACTAAGAGTGATCTTGCAAATTCTGCAATTGCAAGTTGCTCACGTGACCCCTAGAAAGAGAAAAAGGTTTTTAAACCAATTGGCCGCAACATGAGAGAAAAAAAATACAACTGTGATCAAGAACATCAATAGTAGGTAGGGGTTTTCACATGCACAATGTGTTTGGTTCAAAGAACCACATAGTCTAATTATCAGAGAAAGAATAACTCGTATCCTCCATTTTAAAGAAGCATCTTGAATTTTTTAAGATGATTAGGTTTTCATGAACCACAGAAATTCCTTTCAGTAGATGAAAATAAATGCTTGAAAATTCCTTGCTCCTGTCTAACACATGCACACTGTTGCTTCTTTGTGCAAGACTTACCATGCTGGTTGCATAATTTTCAAGATATATTGAAAGTGCTGCCTCTACAGCACCACCACCTGGGACAACAGACTTAGATTCCAAAACCCTTTTGACAACACAGAGAGCATCATGTATAGACCGTTCCATTTCATCACACATGAAGTCATTAGCACCTCGTAAGATAATTGATGCTGAAGTCCGAGCCTTTGTGCTATGGAAAAAAAGGAATCAGAAGTCAGCTGTGTCAAGCAGAATATAAAACTCTTCTTGCTAAAAGTATTTCTAAAGCCAAGTTCAGCTAAGCCTCGTTCTCTCAACATTTAAAAGAAAATCTTAACACTGTTATGCACCCCTGCAGGATACATACATTCTAGCTTAGCAAAGTCAGTTTTGATTTCTAATATGCAAGAACCTAGTTTGAGTTTTAGTCTTTTGAAGAAAACTACCTGTCGAAGTATGATGACAAGACATTTTCCCATCAGACAGGGTAAAGTGTACTTAGATACTAAGATCTTTTGCACACCCATCAAGATAATGACTGCTAACATTACGGTATAGGCAGTCACCATGTAGCTGCCCCACAAGTGCCATGGTAGGAGCATTTCATTCACACACAATTGAGATTAAGTTCAGCACTGAGAAGAAATACTGAAGCAGTAGAAAAGTTAATATCCAAGGTATGTTCTTGTTAGACAAACTGATACTCAGGTTTTCAGGTACCAGACAGCAGTGAAACCAGCACAAATAAATGCCGTCTTCCACTAAAAATGGAAAGATTTAGCTTGCACCTCTTTATCCATATGCGGTTACTCAGATGGTACCTACTGCCCTTTACTGGCTCTAAAGGGAAGCCAGTTTAGAAACATTTGTTAATAAACAAAAACTTAAGGAGTGTCCAGTCCCAGCAAAAGATTAAATACTGATACTTTCACCTCTAATTTGCACTGGATTTGTACACTCTTTCCCATGTATGTAAATACACAGACCACTAAGATAGCATGGAAATAAATAAATGCAATTTTATATCAAATTTAGAAAATATACACCAAACTGAGTGTTTTAAAAAGGATCCTTACTTCTTGATTAAAATCAGCTCATCATCACAGATTCTCTCTTGAATCACCTCTTCTGCCTGTCCCAGCATTAATGCCTCAAAACTCTCCTCACCTTCAAGGTTTGCAAGGGTTGAACATACGGTTGCTTTAATAAACAAAAAAGTGAAGTTAACGTTCAATTCCAGCACATCATCCCTCTGCCATCTTCCCAGAATAAAGGTACAGAAAGACAAACAGAAATTGAAAATAGAAATAAAAACTACCTAAGTAAATTTTCCTTAAATTAAACAGCACTTTTGATTCTCAGGCAGCAAGTCAATATTCTGCAGTTTATAACTGATATTGCTCCCTTTGCTCCACTTTTGCAGCATTTACTTTTCCATAGCTAGTACAAGCTCCCATGCTTTACCAACAATGAAAGTGTATTCGTCCAAGTTTAAGAACTTACATAAAAATCTGAATAGGGCCAGAATTTTTTTAAATATGTATTTAGTGACTTAGGAGTTCTTCATTCCTCTTGAACTATCCAAACAATACTTAACTGTCTAAGCAGAGGCTTATGCATGCATGTATAATAAAAGACTCCTAAATAAACAGATATTATGGCTCCCATTTCCACAAAAGGCCAGTCTTCACAGTGTAAGGCAGTTTTTTCTTCCCCCACTGTAAATCTTGAGCAATCAACTCTTACAGTAGTCACCTACTTTGGCAGAAGTTACTTAAAAGCATCAGTAAAGTTAAAAATAAGTGGCTCAGCTTTACTCATCCTGACCTTGCATGTTAAGAAACTGTATTTTTAAAATTAGTTACTAATATCCTAACAACAGCTTTTACTTTAAAGAATACATTAAAAAAAAAAAAGTTACTTTTATATACACACACCTCCAGATGCCTTAGCAATCCGCTTAAGGTCCTTTTTTACAACTCTTCGTACTGCCATAGCCCCAGCATCAACGAAGTATTTCAGACACATGTCATCAATACCTCCAGTGGTGAGAATAACATTGGCACCAGTGGCCAAAATCTTCTGGACCCTTTCTTTGGTAATATCTGACTCTCTGCAAACATTAAGGCAAAGTTATAAAAATGTACTTAAAAATCTACCACCGCAGCCTGTCAGCTCATTTCCTGAAAACTCAACGCAAGAACGGACCACAGCACAAACATACTTGGATTTCTTAAAAACTGACTTAATACTAGTGCTGTCTCCAGAAGTGAAGACTTCTACCATTAGTATTTGGTATTGTTGGAAAATGTTAACATGGAAAATATTTTTACCTCTTGCACTCAGCCAAAATTATAACGAGCCACATCAACTGAAGAGACCAAATCAAGCCTGTGAAACCCCACTGTCTCAGTTACTCAAGCTTCCACACACCTCTGCCTTATCTGGTCCAGCTTCTCAGGGTCTGAGATAACAACCTGAACACCAAGCTTCATTTTTGCTTTCTGCAGGCTGAAGTCAAGGCATGCAATCTTTGCATTAACTATTCTCTTGGTCATACCTGGTTAAAAAAAAACAAGACAGAAAAAGGATTTTTGTCAAATCAAGTTAACAGACCATCAAGTCACCATTAGAGATTAAAACTAATGTCACTTTCACATTTCAGATTTCCATTGTTTGCTTCTTCACCAATTCTGCCCTAGTGCAGAAAAATGATAATAAAGACGTTCCTGTAATCTGTTACATTTTTACATACCCTGTCCCCAAAACATGAATGGCCATGAAAATGTGACCTATCAGTCTTGTATCCCCTAAGTTACCGAACTGCAGCTCTGCTAAACGTAACAATTCTCCACAAACATGGCAGTGGCTCCGCACAAGGGAGGCACTGAAGTTCAACCAGACCACAGTGTTACCACGCTGACACTGAGCTAGGGAAACTACAGCAGCGTACCAACACTGTGGATCACTAACAGCTGGCAGACTGGTCTAAAAATACACTGGTGTAGTGCAGTATTTTGTGTTCTTGTTTAATTGTTCTGCAATTGAAAACACACAATTCACAACTAATGAAGTCAGTAAGAAGAGCCACACAAAAAGACCAAGAAGACTGACTTCACACAAAAGATTTATCAGACAGAGCATGTTCTTACCCTGTGAGCCCACCACACAATTCAGAGCGTAACCGTTCACAAGAATGCTCTCTTTTTGGCTGCGGCCATGAGCCTTCAAAACATTAACAGAGTTGATTGGATACCGAGCCTGACCCTTCTGGTCTGTGTATTTAACTGCTAGGGCAGCATCCACCACCATATTAGCAAAGAAATCACCATCACTAAACCGCTGTTAAGGTTAAAACTGAAAAGAAAACTAGAAGTACGCTTAAGAAAAAAAAAACATAAAAAAAGAAGTCACTGACAGTGCCCACATTAAGTTTCCAAAAAAGAACTTCAGACAAGCATTAAAGAGCTAGCTCCCTCTTCTATTGCCTTAAAGGAACAAGTAATTACAAAAATCGAAACACTGATAAGACAATTATGACAGGCTAGTGTTTTCCCTGCATTTTACACACCTTCTTTCCTTAAGAAAAATACCTACCCTCCATTCAGTCTGCACAAAAGCTAAAAACGCAGGTTTTTCTGTGACTATGGAGTAAAATGCAAATTTCTTTCCTCTGGATTCACTCTCCAGGTACTTCTGTAACACATTCTTCCATTCACACAACACTTTATCCAGTCTCACTAACAAGCAATGGAATTGTTAGGAAACAATATGCTGTTAAAGCTATCAGCATATGCCAACCAGATTTATTTAAACTGGAAGAGTCTGAACATGCTTTCCCATATGCCAGGTCATAGTATCTATGAAACATTTTTCACACTCCCATCACACAAAGAACAGCTTGAATATTATACCCCATTCATAAAACTGCTACAAAGGAAACTAGCCTAGCTCCTCAAGCTCTCCCATCACTCACTCTCACTTAACTCCCTTGATCATATTAAAGGATACACTCCTATAATTTTTGAGGACATTGATGTTTTAGCAGCGTTAATTAGGCACTCCCTGCCCAATTCATCTGTGTTAATAACAAGATTTTCATTGATGTAGCGAACAGCTTCCCTGTAGAATAAAGACAAATATTGATAAAGAACCACCTCCTCAAAAAGACAAAAAACGTACATGTTTTCAGCCTTTCCAAATGTTACCTCAAACAACAAAGGGATTAAATCAATTAGTCTCCTAGGACACTAATGTGACTGTCATTCTGTTACGTGATAACAGAAATACAATTTTGAAAAAAAACAGTAACACACAAAAACCCCCAAACCAACAAAAAACCCAACACCCCCCAACAAACCACCGTATCTACTTGGGACCAAGAAGTCTCAATTAACACAGTCGTAAATACAGAAATTCAACTGTACTAGTTTCTTACTTGCAAGCAAGTCGGTATCCACCAATAATAGAGGTAGGATGAATTTTCTGTTTCACCAGCTCATCTGCATTTTTGAGAAGTTCTGCAGCAATAATTACCTGTTTGAAATACAAATGTTAAAAATATTCCTCTAAACAAAATAACTACCTTTTGCAATCTAGAACTATAGTTTCTGACATCTGGTGAAAGCCACCTGATTCCACCCCCCACCAAGTTGTCTTAAGTCTTAGGAAAGTTTTCAACACTCAGCATCCTTGTTAGTCCTAACTCTTAAATTTCTCACAGTTGTTAAAAATTAAAAACCTCAATTCAGTATCTATCATCAACCTTAAAGAAAGGAAAAAATAAATACTGGAACTGAAGTAAACAAATACCCTTCCAGAGCACCAGATTCCTATGGAAATTAGCACCTCTAGAAAATGCGAAATCTGATTTTTTTATTCTTTAACCTACTTAAAAAACCCACTTACATTCAGTTAACCCTAAGGTTCTATGTAGCTGATGAACACTGCATCAGATTCATAATGGGTAAATCAAAAGCCATGCTGTGGTAATAATAAAATAATGACTTTTGATGTACCCCTCGTAAAACTTTCTACGTACCACTGAGGTGGTCCCATCACCAACTTCTTTGTCTTGTAGGTCTGCCAGCTCACAAAGAACTTTTGCAGCAGGATGTTCCACTTCTAGAAGTTTCAGAATGGTTGCACCATCATTAGTAATGGTCACGTCCTAATTTTCAGAAATCAATTGTTAAAATGACATGAATTTCCATTACATTTTCACTGTTGTGTTTCACAGCATTCATACAAATGGAAGTTAATTATTTTTTGCAAATAACCATAAAGTAACTATTCATACCAAAAATTTCCTTTTTAATTTTAACCAGGAATCCCATTCTAACAACAGAAATGTTACCAATGCAGAATCTGCACCTTTTTTTTTAATCAGAAAAGCCTTTATGCTACAGAATCTCATCAAACATTTTTGCACATACCTGACTAGTAGTTGTGATAATACACTATTTTATTACAGCTACCTGGAAAATGACAAATGTTCTTCAGTTGTTTGAAATATTTTAAAATACAAAATATTGCTTTAAAAGCATTATGGGATTATTTGAATTGAGGTTTTTTTGGGTTATTTCTCCTGATGTGAAAACCAGGATATACAAGTCAGCATCATGGTCTGCCTGACTTTAATGGTGATACTTCTTGGAATCTGAATAATATTTGTAAGTGGTGACAAGAAGTTTCATATGGAAAAGAGAGAACTGTACCACATAAACAACAAGAGATGAAACCAAGATGATGACATGTTACCCGATACACAATTTTACCACAGTTCTCCTCCTATCCCCTCCCAGAACCACGGAAAAAACAGCCACATGCAATTTAGGCCTACAAAGCACACTAAGTGAAAGCACTTTTACACAAGAATACAAGTCTTTCCAACACTTTCTTAAAGTAAGCTCACTTACCCCAATATCATCCACCAACATCTTATCCAAACCAACCGGCCCAAGAGAACTCTTCACAATATTGGCAATAGCAGATGCAGCAGTAACTGAGTAAATGAAAGAAAAAAGGAAACCAGAAAGTTTTATCTTTCCAACTTTAGGGTGAGTCTCAGGTTTACAAGAAATCATGCTAAGAACCACAATTCAGAAACTAAAGACAAAGTGATTTAATTTAGGATTAGGTTTCAGCCTATCTAACCTGAAGCTCTATCTTACTTTTTCCGGCTTGCTGTTCCAAACCTCACTCATCCCTCCAAGCTGGTTTAGCTAACTAACCTGGCAAAACTGACCGACCAGAAAAAGAATCCTTTTTCTGCTGGCTGAGTAAAACGGAGGACAGGACTGAGGTCAGAAGAGCAGCTGTGTTATGTTAGGAGGGGTTGGTAACACTGATGCTTTTGGCAGCAGCAAGTCATGCCATGAGACTTCACTCCCGTATACGCCTCAGTTCTATGCAGCCAGAGATCAATGGTGTCACCATACATCAACTAGTAAAACATCTTTTTGCTCCGTGACTGAAACTGAACATTTACTCTGCAACCAAGTCACCGAAGCAAAAAGGTGACCTTTTAGTCAAAGTAACGCAAAGCTGTAACACTGGTTCATTCAGAGGTTGTTCTGCCAACTTCATATAGGAAAAAGATACAATCAACCTTTTCCTTCAGACCGTGGCAAGTTTTTCTCTATCCCACAAGCATAGCCACTTAATCTAGAAAATGAAAAAGTGGTAGTATAATGGGAAGAGTTATAACTCAAGAGACCTTCGCCTTGAACTTCCAACAATATAACTGTATCTTTTCCTTTGGAAGACTAATAGCAGCTTTCTGAAAAAATAACCGTGATACCAAAGATGCCATTATCACGTACTATCTGCGTCGTGAATTAAGGTAATTCTCATTTTAAGTGTTCTGCCTGAAGTATCATCAGAGCTGCAAGACTCAGGATAATCAGGAATCATGTGTTCAGCTCCTTCCCTTCTCTTTTATCTACAAAATCTCCGATCGGTCTCGGAATTTGCAACATGCCCCAGGCCTTGGGGTGCAATCCTTAGCAATGCGGGACGCGTTTGAGAATCATAGCTAGAGATACCCATCCCCAGGACGGTCCTCACTTCCAGAAACTTGTGCAGTTCTCCTGCGCTGGGCAGCAGGGCCCTCCCCCAGCGTGGCTGCTCGGCCAGCCCGCAGGCCTTGCTGGCTCATGGCCTGCGCTCTCGGGACTGGACCGAGCGACCTCCGCGCAGCAGCCGCCCTGCCCCCGCCGTTTGCTGCTACCCGGGGAAAGCGGGCGGGTGGCGCGGGGTCCCGTCGCCACTCGGACGCCTGGGAGGGGCGCGGGATCGGACGTGATCCCGGTGCGCCCGCGGGAAAAGAGCCATGTCTCCCTCCCCGCCCTGCAGGCGGCAGCGGCCCGGGGAGGAGGGAACCCGCCGGGAAGGCGCGGCCACTCCCGGGGGGGCGAGCACATGTCGGCGGCGACCATGGCCGCGCCATGTTGGCTCCCTCACGCCCCTCCCTTCCCCGCCCGCTCCTCCAGCCGCCGCCGGGGCGTGCCGCCGTTACCGTTCTGCGTGCGGACCGTATCGCCGCTGGTGCGCTCGCCGAACACGGCCAGGGGCCCCTCCATCGCCGACATGTCCCCCCGGGGCCGCGGCGCCACAGGCAGAGAGAAGGGAGGGCACGGAGCGGCGGGATGACCGGAGCAGCGCGAGGCACGCTGGGAACGCGCCTTCCCCCCGCCAGGGGGTGGAGGGACAGGGGCCGGCCCAGCGCGCGCGGGAGGGCGGGGACGCCCCGAGCCTGGCCAATCACGGGGCGCGGCGCCACCCGGCCTCGAGCCGCGATTGGTCGGCGCTGCCGAAAAAAGCCCCGCGGCAGCGGGGTGGGGGCGCGTCTAGTAGTTTCTAGAAGGTGTCGGGGGCTTTCGCACGCAGGCGCTCGGTGTCCCGGAGGTGCCGGGTGGCGGCGGCGGGAGATTCCTGCTGCCCAGCTCCGGGGAACGGCCTGCGTCGGGAACTGGGGACCGTCCCCGGGATGGGTGTCTTTAGCTGTGGTACTTAAACGCGCTCCGCACTGCTCAGGATTGCACCCCAAGGCCTGGGGCATGTTGCAAATTCCGAGACCGATCGCAGATTCTGAGTAGGTAAATGACAAAGGAAGGAGCTGGGGGACCTGATTCCTGATTATCTTGAGTCTGGCAGCTCTGGTGGCTCTTCAGACAAAACACTTAGAATGAGAATTACCTTAATTCACGACTGAGACTGCACGTAATAATGCCACCTTTGGCACAAAGTTTATTCTTCCAGAATGCTTGCCATTACTTCTCTAAAGGAAAAAGAGCAGTTGCACTGTTGGAAGCGAAGGTCTCCCGAGTTGTAACCATTCCCATCACAGTCCCGCTGTTCCCGTATGCTGCCCGCGAGCGGAGCGAGGCCGTAGGACCCGAGGCCGGCCCTGCCAGACCCGCATCCCGGCGGGCAGAAAAGGCAGCGCGTTGCCATCCCCAGCGCCAGGGAGCTCCCGGGATCGGGCGGCCCGGACCTCTCTGCCCCATGGATTTCCCAGCCGCCGGGACCCCCCTGCCCAGCCCTCGCCACGCGCCCGGCTCCTGCTTCCTTAGACCCGTCCCAAGAAACGCAGACCCGCTCTCTGCAACCCAGTATCTCCCTCACGCCCTTTTTCCATGGGGAAAGAGTTAAAGGATGATCCCCCGAGTCGGGGAAGTGTTTTCTGCTGTACTCTGTGAGGCGCAGCTGACATAAGCGCACGCTTGCCGGGGCGCTGGCGCTGGAAGCCGCGATCAGCCTCCGCCCGGCGCTTCCGCCTGACGCCGCCAGCGGCGGGAGGAATTCCCGCGGCCGCTTCCGCGGGAAGCGCCGCCCCGCTCGCATGGCGGCGCCCGGGCGTTCCTGAGCGCAGGGGGCGGAGGTGGCGCCGGCTCCCCATGGCGCTGAGCTGTCCCCGCCGCCTGCTGCTGCTGGCGGCCGGCCGGCTCCGGGCACCGGGTAAGCTCACGGACCGCCGTGCCCTCCTCTCCCGGCTCGGGAACGCTCCCGCCGCCCGGTGTCCTGGCGGGGCTGCTGTGCCAGGGGTGAAAGATTTATACCTTGTTATTTGGTAGCGCTGCCGTTGGTTCCTTGTGTACTTCGTTTTCAGTGTTTTTTTTAAAGTCTCGATCCTAAGGATTTGCTAGTCGCGTGTGAATTTATATTTTATATACGAGTTTTGAAACAGCGTTAATGGAGAAACAGGTTGAGGGCTTGCTATTTGTGAAGTGTTTTTTTAAAAAAAAATAATTGATTTTGCCCTGCTGACTTTTACAACCTGTGTCATTCTGCACTATATTCATTCTACTATCTGCACTAAAGTTTTTTTTCACCTGTGTGGTTTTCTTCCCTGCTCTCCCCTACCAAGGTCTTCGTTTTGCATCAACTACAGCCAGTCTCAAAACTGAGACTGAAGTGGACACAAGCGAAAATGAGGTCATTGCCCCAGACTTCACTAACAGAAATCCTCGGAACTTGGAGCAGTTGGCCCTGGCTAGGAAGGAGCGTGGCTGGAAGACAACTTGGCCAAAGCGTGAGTTCTGGCATAGGTGAGTCAGAAAGTCACCAGTAGAAATGAAGACTCCAAAAGAAAAAAAAAAAACAACAAACCATACAAAACCAAACCCCTGGTAGAAACCCACCAGGTGGAAATTATTCAAAATGTGCTTTTTGTGTTGCTGAATCAGTTGTCGTGCTAGTGTTTCTTAATCAGCAGGTATCTTTTGTGTTCAGAGAACAGCAGACTAGCATCATGTGAAGATATTTTCATCTATTGTTAAGGCAGCAGTAATATTGCATAAGCAACTGATTTTTAACTCAGGATTCTCTTAGTCCTGTGCTGATCAGCTTCATTGTTTAATTTGAGGCAATAATTGCCTGGGGTGGTTTTTCGTTTTTCGTTTGTGGCATTTTGGTGCAGGGGATGAGAGGGTGTTTGCTTGGTTGGGTCTTTGGGTTTTCTGTTCTGTTTTTGGTTTTGCTTGTCCTCTGGAAAATAAGTTTATTTTAAGCTGGTATTTCAAAATCACTATTTTTGTCTTGACAGCATAACCATGTCCAGTTTGTTCATATCGGGAAATCTGATACTGTCTCAGGGCAATAAAAAATATCTGCCCGTAATAAATGCTCTAATTACATGTAGAGGCTTAGAAGATACTCTCTGCCACTTGCAGATCTCAACAAGGCATTACCTGCTGTGGCAGCACAAGCCTTTAAAGGACTGCGTAGTAACCCCTAAGTTCCATTTCTGCTGGAGCAGTTCCCCTCATCTAGCTCATATGTACCTGTTCCACACTGTGCAGGTGTACAGTGCTTGGTTTGGAGTGGGTGCTGGTCTGAGGCAGCACAGGACCTGAGCAGTTACTCTGATGAAAAGTTGCTCCTGGAATTTCACTCTTCTGAACTAGTAATAGGGTAATAGGAGTTCTATTTTATGTCCTAGTAAGCAAAAACCTACACACAATATATCATATTGTACAATATCATGCTAGTACATTCAGTTTTATTTCATCAAGGGAATCATTTAAGCATTTGAATGTGCTCTCTGGAAAAGACATCATAATCCCGTGTTATTTCTTTCCTGCGCTCAGATTACGGCTTGAGCGGACACAGCATTATGTAGAAGCCTTCGTAGAGCGCTCCAATGGGGATGTTGTGGTATCTGCCTCTACCCGAGAGTGGGCCATAAAAAGACACTTATACAGTCCCAAGGGAGTAGCCGCATGCAAAAACCTTGGCCGTGTAATGGCACAGCGCTGTTTGGAAGCAGGAATCAACTTTGTGAACTTTAAAGCTGTTATCCCTTGGGAACGTCGTTGTGACTCGGCAAGTACCCATCCCCTCACTCCTTTGGCCCTTTTCTGATTTTTAGGCATTAATTTTACTTCACCATTAATTTTCTTACTGTGGTTTGACAGTCCCTCCTTGTAACACTCAAAAGGGCAGCTTTGACATGCTCCAGTTCCTGGTATCATGCTTCTGTGAGGCTGTTAACCTCTGCCCTCCATGTAACATGTCCCTGTTGATATTTCAGCGTGGATGGCTTTTCTTTGTATTTATTCATGTCTCTATCTTTTAAACAAGATTCAGGAATTCGAGAAAGCTATGGAGGAGGGTGGTGTTGTTCTACGCGAGCCACGAAGAATCTATCAGTAAAATAGAGACTGCTGGGAAGACTTTCCAAGGAAAACTGATCACTTCTTGATCATATAGGTCCAGAGCTGGAAAAAGTTGGAATGCATCATCTTATGATAATAAAATACTTTTAAATGGACAGAACTGTGTCATATACTTGATTCTAAAATTATCAACATTTTTAAGGCTAGAATAAACATCATACTTCAGCCTGATAGGTTGGCAGAATTTACTTCATAATTGAACAATTTTAAAGTACATTTTATTTTTGATATTTCATTTTGTTTGTTCTAACCTGAACTCTGAAAATGCTTTGATATTTGATCCCTGTATGCTGCCAGTCTAATTTAGCAAAATGCAATCATTATGTGAATGTTGAGAACGCTAATAAAGCATATGTGCATAATCTTGGTAAAAAAAGATGGAATTCCCCTCAGCCATCCTTGCAGGTTTCCTGCAGCTTTGACATTCTAACTGCTTAACCTCGCAGGTGTAGGAGGGAAGGCGCACCGACGCCAGCGGTAGGGAGCAAGGAGCCCCACTCCCTCCTGTGTCTGCTGCTGCTTGCCCGCAGGGTGGCGCTGTCAGTGCCCCTGGCAGGTGATCGGCGCTGTGTGTGCTCAGGCTGTGTAACTCCCTGTCCTTCGTTCCTGCCGCTCGGACCGCGCTGGAACCTCCCGCGGTCCTGCCTTTCATTACTTGCCGGGGCTGAGCCCCGCCCCGCGGGCAGGGCCGGGCACGCAGGCGCGGCGGGTCGGGGCTGAGGGGGCCTGGCGATGGACGTGGGACCCGAGGGCTTCGTGCGGAGCCTGCCGCTCCTCAGGCGCCGCATCCGCCGCGCCGCCTTCGTGGGTGAGACCCGGGGATGGCCCGCTCGGCCGCCCGCGGAGGGAGAGGCTCGCCCTTGCCCGGCCCTGAGGTGTATTGCAGCGGGGAATGGGGCCGCTGTGCCGCCAAACTGCGGGCGCTGAGGCGCGGGGCTTAGCAGGGGCGGCAGAGGTTGGAAAGGGCGCCCTCGCTGGGCGCTGCGGAGGTGGCGGGGCTGGGGCACGCACACCGTACGGGGTGGGGCCGGCCCCTCCTGGGGAATGTGCGGGTGGCCGTGCCTCATCCCCGCATCCTGCCACAGGCACCGGGCAGCTGGAAACTGCAGTCCCGCAGCACTTGGTTGCCTTTTCTCTGGAGCCTGCTGGCCGTGGGTTTGACAGAGGTTGCGGTGAAGTGTTTCGGAGAGCCCCGCCCTGGCCCTGGTGAACTACTTGCCTCAGATTTCAAATCTCTTGTGTTTTTCCCACCTCAACAGCGGTTGATACGGAGCTTACTGGCTTGTATTCAACTTTCCCGCAAAACAACGAGCCCAGGTAAAGCTGTTGGACTTGAAATGTGAGAGACACTTGTTGCTCCAGCTCTGTGAGAGCAACCTGTGCGTAGCAAACCTTCGTGTGTCCGCTCTGCTTTCCCCAATTCTGGTTTTGTTCCCAGCCTGTTTGATTCCCCTGTGGAGCGGTACCTGAAGGCCAGGCAGGGTGTTCAGCGCTTCACTGTTACTCAGCTTGGTAAGTGCTGCTCTGACACAGAAAGTGATCTCCCGAGATCTGACAGGTAATCAGCATTTGCCAACAGGTGGGTCCTGCAGGTGGCTCTTGTCTTAATTAGCTTGTTACAGAGACATTTGTTGGGTTTTTTTCCCCCTTCTCTGATGTTTAATACTATCAACTTTTTAATACTTTATATAATGTGAAGTCAGGTGGGCTGTATAATTTTTACTGGTCTAAAATTGATTATGTCTAAAGGTTGCAGTGAAAAATACAGGACTTTTAAATTAGAGGATGCAAGCAAGAAGCACATGATAGCAGCTCCTATTCAAAGATGTGTCATTTGATATAGTGCCTGAGTAAGGGGACTGTCAGAGGAAAATGAAGGCTACTATTTCTGATACTCCTAAAATAACAAAAAGCCAAGAGAATGAGCCTGTGGAGGAGGGCATTGGTAGTTAAGAACCAATAAGAAATCAAGAAGCAAGCTCCAAAACTGTTTCAAATATTGTTCAAAGCCTTAGAGTGTGTAAGATCTTAATGTGCCTTTTAGGGATTAACAGAAAATAAAAAAGAACCTGAGAAGTAAAACCCACATTTCAGTCCTCTCTGGTGCCCGGCTCCTTCAATCACTTTTGTAGCGTAGTTGGACTCACTGACCCATCTGTGTATGCATAGTCAGAGACTGTTTTTTTGTTTTGTCCTTTTGCCCATTGCTCAGTCTTTGTTATTTAACTGGGCTTGACTCCTTTCCCCCACATAGTAGTAATAGCTTGTCCTTGTTCAGCTCTCAGCTGAGGAGCGGTCGGGCAGTTGCTGTTAGGATTTGCACTGTGATGCTAGTGAGTGGAAAACGTACTTCACGAGGGGTTCCCTTGTCTAATCTGCACGCTATCTGTAGACATCCAGCTAAATTTTGCCGTTTCAACTGGGGTTTCTTTCTTGCAGGGCTGGCAATATTCTCAAAAGAGAATTCAAACAAGTAAGTAAAAAAGCAGTTTCCTGTTATAATGAAGACAGTGTAGTTGAGATTTTATACTCGTTCTCTTGTGGGAGGGAATTCTTTCTTGTAATTATCTTCAAGAGATATTTTTCTTTTCATTTCAGGTATATGGTGTATTCATACAACTTTTTTCTCTTTCCCTCAACACTGGGAGTTAGGGATGTCGAAGTCACCCTCTCTGCATCTAGCATTCAGTTCCTGTCTCATTATGGCTTTGACTATAATAAGGTACATAATCTCTGCCAAAAATCCAGAACAAAGGAAATCTGTACAGTTACAGAAGAATCAGGTTTAGTATCCCTTAAATACTACATTTCTGGGTAAATAGCATCTTGCTAAAGTACAAATGCATCATGCAGTTTGTTGACAACACGGATAGTGAGTGCTGTTTTTTCTGAACTAACATAGTGGCAATAACCAGTCTTTGTCATCTTAAGGCAGATTTTCCTGCCTCAAAAAAAAAAAAAAAAGCTCACCAGAGATAGGTTTTTTACTTCTAAGGAGTTACTATACAGACCCCAGTGGGTGTCTTTACTAGCCACAAAGATGGGGAAGTATCAGTTTACCTGTGTCTTATGTATTGCCACATTTCCCATAAAATTCAGACTGTCATCCCATAAAAGTATTGTTTTTCAACTCTGGGCAGGAAGCATCTGATACATGACACTGTGAAGTATCTTCTTAAAGGCAAGATAAAAGCAGAGCAAAAAATTTTATTACAGTTGACAAAAATCCTATTTCCTCCATACATGGGATATTGCCTACAGTTTGTTTGTCTTGGCTAACCTGCTAATTCTCTCATGTGCTGCAAGAAGATCCAAGGGAACATAACCAATCTGGCATTTTTTTCCCTCATCAGTTCCTCAAAGATGGAATTCCATACATGAATGAGGTACAGGAGAAGATCCTTAGGCAGCATCTCTTAGCAGGTAGCTGGAAATCTCACAGGTGAGCACTGTTCAGAGAAGTGGCTATTCAGTACTGACTGTGTTGACAGCTCAGCTTCACTTGGATCACGTTTTGTGGAAATGCTGAAGCCTGTTGGTCTGAACGCCTCACCACCAGCTGTTTCAGCATGCTGTGGTCTCTGAACGAAGACAGAGATCTCAGGATACAATATGGAGAATGGGGTGAATGTTGGGAAATGATGCTTTTGCAGTCCCATGGCAAGGCACAAGGCTTCATCTGTAAAGAGCATTTCTCACACTGCCTCTTTTCCCTTATCCAGCACTAGTGCTGCAGACAGGGATGTGCTGAAGAAAGCTATTGATGAAGTGACCTGTTGGATAGCTTCAGCAGAGGAAGAAGAGACTATGATTCTGCAGGATCTGAATGGTATGAAACAGGGTGCCTCCCTTTGGCACCTGTGGGCTCTGAGTGGCTTCATCACTTCTGAACCTCTGGGGCGACTACTGTCCTTTGCTGCCTGTTCTCTTAAACTGCTCTCTTGAGAAGGAAAGCACCAGTGCCCCTCCTGCCTTTACAATTCTTTGCCCCAGTTTGCACCTTAGTTCCTGTCAGGAGGTCATCTCTGAACTCGGCTTTTCAGCTCCTTTGAGGTGGTAGATCTTCCTGAAGTGAAAGTGGATGTCTGGGTGCTTGGAGCATGCTTTGTGGTAATTGACTTCCATTTTGTGCTTGATCAGAGCAGCAACTGAAGAATTTGTAGTTGCTCTGAATGAGGATAACCTTTGACTTGTTTTCAGTCCTGGGTGATCTGGTTTTTTGTTTTTCTTCCCCTTGGGGAAAGGAAAGGCGGATCTCCTTTGAGGTGCCCTGATGTGAAGCAGCAAGGAGCACCATAGAGACACATATATATCAGTGGGGAATAAAAAGGCAGTTTACCACCTGTGTTAGGTTTTGGGAGCACTGTAGCAGAGCTGAGGAATTTCTGTGCTGTTTTGAAAGAGCTGAAGGACAAAGAATTTTAGCAGGAAATAATTTGTAGGTTTGTTCACAGAACCCAAAGCTTAATCGTCTTGGTCAGGGAATACAATACAGAAAAGGTTAGGAAGGACAAGAGGGTATAGGAGACTGTCTGTTGGGGTTTTTTTGGTTTGTTTTTTTGTTTTGTTTTGTTTTGGGTTTTTTGTTTGTTTTGGTTTGTGTTTTTTTTTTTTTTTCTTTGGAGCGTGTCCAGTGGGAATGGAGGGGACAGTGCTGTTTTTTATCTGCTTTGTCAGCTGTAGTAGATATGATGCTGATATGTAATAGAGTCTTGCAATGGTGAGCACCTGTGACAAGTAATTTATTAAAGTAAACAATAAGACAGATTTAAGGTGTCTCTTTGAATGCTGTTCAGAAGAGAAAGAACTGGGTTAGTTTCTCATCAGCTGCAGAGGAAAATGCATTGGTACCTCTCTTTGCTTGGCTTCTGGGTCTATTGCTCTGAAACCTTCCAAAAACCACAGGGTGCCTTTTTTTTTCAGAGGAGTAGCCTTTCTCCATTTTCTTTTCAGTTAGTCTTATCCTTTCCTTTGTGTCCTTACAAGAGCTTTTTTGCCTGAAATTTTCATTGTGACTTGGGTTTTTTTTTCTGTGATGTTTTTCTGGTCAGTTGTTCTGTCTAGAAAAATGTGTTTTTTCTAATAAATTGTCTACACCTCTGAAGCTTTCACTACCTTTTTTTCTTCTTTTGTTTTTGTCACAGACTATCATGTGCTTGAAATTCAGCTAATTCTGAGGCAGGCTCTCCAAAATATCTGGACGGAGCCTCTTGGAAACAAGAAGGTGAGATGGAAATGTGGACCTTTGAAAAGCAGCCTTCTATCTAAACAGATAAGACTGGCATTCTTGTAGGGACTCCGAAATTGTAGGGTCTAGGAGGAGAAGACAATGACAAAGGAATGTTCTGGGAAATGTTGATTGTGGGGTCCCAATGCAAGGGATACAGAAAACTCAGTAACTCTGTTTTCTCTTTGTTCTGTAGCCAAAAAATACATTGACCTGGAAATGCTTGTCCTTGAGGCACTTTCGGAGGGACCCTCTTTGTGCCTTCAGACCATATTAAGTTTCTGCTTCCATACCTCCACAAAAATGTACAATTTTAGTCTTTTTTTGTGGTTTTTCTTTGCTGACTTGCCATGTAGTCGCTCTGAAGACTTTTACTCTTTGTTATGTGATTTGCTGTTTTGCTATTCACTTCTGCTATTTTACATTTGGTGCAATATTTTCTGTATTAAACCTACGGCTGTGAGCTTCTCAAACCATGGCATGAGTATGATATCAGTTGCTTAGTAGTTTAGAGAGATCTTTTTTTTTAGCATTGGTTATCAGACCAAAATAAGACTAGTGTCAACAGTGTCGGATTTACTCAGCCTTCTCACCTGAAACATTGCCTTTGGGGACTCAGTTTGTGTGATTGCTGTTTGTTTCTTAAGTTTTCAGTGCCATGAACTTACCATACTGGTATCAAGTTAAATTGAATTATATTTGTTTGTGCTCAAAAAATCCCCTATTGTTCCTACCAGTGGTCTTTCTCTTAAGAAGAGAAGCATTAATAAGACATGCTTAGAGCAGGTCTCTTTAGTTACTAGAGCACTGGTCTCCATATAGAACTGAGACAGTCTCAAAGTCCCAGGGGATGCAGTTTCTCTGTTCTTTATAGCCCTGACACTGAACTCATCCTCACCATTACTGAACCCCAGTAAGCAATTTACATACAACTAACATGGGAAGCTGAGATACCCAATGACTGTTCTCTTTAGGTAGTGGTGAAAAAAGTGAGTCCTCAGCGTCGTCAGCTTCTGGAGAACTCTTCTTCTGACCCCTGTGAGAAGGAGCTCATTCTCCTGTCTGCCCGGGGCTTCACCAACCTCTTCCAGATACTTGTTGAAGCTAAGAAGGTAGAATGCCTTATCTCTACTATAGTTTTTCGTGTCTTTTTAATTTTCTATGTTAAATGCAGTGTTAAAAATCCTGATGTTACACAATGTGAATCACCATCTAAGAAGGCTGAGCAGATTCTTGCCTTTTGGACAAGTTATGCTTTTCAGCATGTGACAGTCTGGTTTATTGGACCATATAAAGCATTGGTCTGGCTTTGTGTGGAAATTCTGATGTTCTGGATGCAGCTTATTGAATGGATTGCAGCTTCAGAAGACTGGGGGTGATGTACGGGCAAAGACTGACCCTGCCCTTGAGTGACTGTATAAATCTGATGGCTGGACCATTTTACCAGCTGAACTGAGAATCTACCTAGCTCCTTAGATCCACTGAAAATAGAATGCTGCTTAAAAAGTACCCTCCTCAGAGTCCACAAGTCTGATTTCCTGCAAGCAGTAGTCCTCCTGTGAGCCTTGCAGCCTGAATGACTCCTGGGTGAGAATGTGTGGATGCAGTCTGCTGGAGGAAAGGTTTATAGCTGTTATGCATGCCTAAAGTTGGTTATTTCTGAGCTCTCTCTGGAAATACGTTCTAATGGGCTGTTATGTTTGTGTTCTTCCTGTAGCCTCTGGTGGGACACAACATGTTTATGGACCTTATGCATTTTCATGACAAGTTCTACAAGCCCCTTCCAGGTAAAGCTATACATAGCTGCTGTCCCAGGCTGCTGCTGTTGCAGCGGGGGTGGGACAGGAGGCGCAGTGGCCTTTTGCCACCCCAGGCACCTGCAATGCTTAGACAGTGGCAGTGATAGTTGGCTCTTCTGAGCCCAAACTGCTGGAGCAGTGAGTTGTTGTCTGCCTTCACCTCTTTCCTATGAATTTGTGATAGCATTGGCTTTTCCCCAGTTTCATAATGTCTTTTTCCACATGTGTTTTGCTTTCAGAAAGCTATGAGGAGTTTAAAAGGAACATTCACAACCTGTTTCCTGTCCTCATAGACACCAAGACGGTAACAAAATCTATGCAGAAGGTGAGATGCACAGGTCTCTTTGTTTGGAGTTAAAGCCTGTCTTTCACTCAGAAGAGAGGATACATTTCCTCAGTGCCCTGTGGTTTCAGAACGGCAACCAGTTCTCAGTGTTGCCCTGGGGCATTCTAATTTTAGATCTCATTTAATGAATCATCAGTACAATTAATTGAACTCTCTTACCATGAGGTCTGTCTTGGTTGGTTTTCTAACACATTCTTCTTCTACAGAATTACCTGTTTCCTCGAGTATCTAGTCTTTTGGAGGTGTATGCAATTTTGTGCAGGTAAGTGGTGGGCAATCCCTCTGTTTTTTTTGGAAAGACATTTCAAAGTCAGTAATTCTGTATGTTCATACTTTCCCTCCTCCAAAATGTTTTTCAGTTGGTTTCTTGTCTTTCAAAATTTAAGAGCAAAAGATCTGCACATCTGTCTTATAAAGGAATTCTGTAGTAAAAACTTCTGATACTGTATCACCATTACTTCATTGGTCTCAGGTTTGGTTTGCAGACAACCCGTACATGCAACTTGAAAATTATGTTGCTTATGTTGTATTCTGAAATGAGTAAGTTTCAGTTCTCGGTGAAAATACCTTCTAATTTCAAATGCCTGCTCCTAACAAAGGGCTACACTGAGCCCAAAGCAGTAACTAAATACAATGTTCAAGTGGAACACGAGTAGATACCGTGTCTCATGATGTGGTAGAAGACTTCTCTTACTTTACACTTCTTTTGTGGCTAAGTTCTTTCATGTCAATTTTTCTAAGGAAAGCAAAATTTTGCCTGTTTCCCCTTATCCCCTAGTTCTGAGAAGAAGATGCAAAATGAGTATTTTTTCAAAACAGTACTGGGATACCGAGGCTTTGTTTGCTTGTTTCTTATCGGTTTCAAACTGCAGATTCTCAGAGTTTTTATGCTTGTTTGTTCTTTCTTTTATTTCTGCCATTCCATGAGTGTCTGTTTATCCTTCAGGGTTCCCCATTCAAATAGAACCATCTAGTCAAGCCCTTTCCTTGGCGTTCTAGTTCTGCTCACATATTTATGTATGCAATTAGAACAGATTTGCTGTGTGAGTGAGGGAAGAGACTGAGGAAGTATTTTGGAGATAGTTTTCAGAAAGAAAACTGGTAGATACTACTTAGATAAGCATTTTAGCCTTTTCACAGAACACTACCAAAGTTCCTTTTAAATTCTTCAGTGGCTTTTTCCAAAGTGAAGCTGCAGTTCACTAGAGAACAGTAACTTAACATACTTAGAAAGGACAAAAATCTTACACATCCACTTGTCTTCAGCAGCAGCCTAAATCCCAAAGATCCACCGTGGCCAGTTATAGCTCTTGCAAGTGACTGCTCAAGATACGGTATGTTCTTAAGCAAATCTTCAAAGTCCAGTAGATAAAAGGGTTTTGTTTTACTCTGTGGATGACCACATGCAAAGCATGAGTGAGTGCCAGTGGGTCTGCTGAATTTGCACAGAGCTGCTGATATGCATTTTTGTCCAGACCCAAAGGGGCTCCCAAGATGTGTTCTGTATGTCCCTGGTAACCTGCTGAGGGTAATGCAGAGCAGGTTTGCATCAAGCTGCGAGCACAGACAACATTTACAGTAACTTGTGCTGAATGGAGCCTGACTTGGGGCTGTGAAGAGTCAGTAGCCCATGTAAGGGACAAGGGGAAGTGGGAAACAGCTGTCTTAGAAGGGAAAATAGTGGGAGCTAATGATAAGGAGGTCCCAGAAAGTAGTAGGAGCTTGGTGGCTGGTGGTGCTGCATGTGCAAGAGGTTGTGTCCCGTACATGGTGTGATACTGGCTGTGAGGCAGATGTTTTCTGGCTTCTGACAGCTCTGCAGCACAGGGCTTCCTGTGTTTTGAAATAGGTCCCATACCATCAATAACATACACAACACTGGTTTTGACATTCATAAAAGTTTAATTTTTTTCATGTGTATCTTGCTGAGCTTTACAAAAGTTAATGTAATTGCTGCCTTTTTGTTGGTATTGTTTTAAAATGCATGGTAGAAGCACAAGACTTTCTACAGAGCATAAGGTTTTCATGTGAGGAAGGAAACCGAGCTGAATGTGGGGGAAAAAAAACCCCTCCGTAACAGTGGATCTTATGAATGTTAGGATTATGCAGTGCAGCAGTTTTCAGAGCATGCTAAATATGTTTACTACTTCTTCTTGATTTTGTTGGACACTCACAGCTGAGAAGAAATCTCCTCATGAGGCAGGCTATGATGCATTTCTCTGTGGTTCAGGTAAAATGCTTCTTATACGCTCCTTCAGAGATTGTATTGGGACTTGGCAATTCCTTTCCTGCTCTGTAGCTCCATTTGATGCTGAGAAATATTTGTTTATATACAGTCTGTTGCTCTTAGTAACTTAGCTGCACTTTAGTGAATTTTTGCTTTCTATTTCTTTAGTTATGTTTCTTTAGCTTTGTTCTAATGCCACCTCATTATTCCTTCTAGTTCTTCTGATGTCAGCTCATTTGCTGCTGTGCAGATCCACAGAGTGAGTAATGTTTAAGCGTTTGCTGAAAATTGCATTACATGGATGGGTCCTATGGAAAACAGTTGTCCGTTTGCTCTGTGTGACTTTTGTTTTGTAGGCTGGCCTTCCTTTTGCATAAAAGAAAGTGTTACTGGAAATGTCATGTTCTAATTAGATTTTTATTTTATAAATCTGAAAGTAGTAGCTTTATGTCAAAGCTGACATTTTAAAAATGAAATCAGGGGCCATGCTATGGCTCAGAGGTTGGGAAATGACATTGTGACTTCTTTATCCTTGAATGAGCTCTCTCAAGTTCAGCTCACTTGGATAAGGGTCAAATAATTTTCCATTAGTTTCCATTTTTGAAATCTCTGTGAATCAGTGCCTTCAGTTAAGTTCATAAGAGGCAACTGTTCAAAACCTGTCCTTTTGCTTTCAGCTTTTTGACTTCTATAGGAGATGCCTAGACCTCAAATACCTATTTTGTCACTGGTTGAAGAACTTGACACTGTGCAGCAGTGCAGCACTGGGGAAAAACACAGCTTTGTTCTGTTTTGTTTTTTTTTTGATCTAGGGATGCGGTGGAGGCTGATCCTTCTTTCTCGCAGTATCTCACTGTGTTAACTGAGCATGTGAACAAAGTGAATTTCATCCGAGGTGGTATTTCAAGCATTGTGCGTATGAATTGCAGGTCTGTGACCAGTTTATGGGGGTGCATAGGTCAGCAGCCTAGTCAGTGGCTTCATTAGCGGAGAAGAATCCACCAGTGCTGGGGCTCACCTTGGCAGAAATTGTCATCATACAAGTGACACAATTGAGCTCTTAAAACAGCAAATGAGTTGAACTTCTGCTTTGTGAAATACATTCTTATTCTGTGAGATGGCCCTATTCAGTTTACATTGCTTTTTTTGTGGTGGTTTCTCCATGGTAATTGTGACAGTTTGCTTTTATGCTTAGATGAATCTTGGCATAAAAGAATAATTTTACACCAACAGCTGTATTATACAACCGGTCATTTATTTGTCATATTTTGCATATTTTCTGATTCTATTAGTACTGCTTCTGTAGTATTTCCAAATTCAGATATGTCTCAATATTGTACATTTTCCAGAATTTTTCTGGGGAAGATGCTCCCTGCCATCATCCCCCTGTCTTGGTTGTGCATGTCCGAGGCTGGCCAGGGATGAATGAGAGACAGATTTACCAGGAGTTTAAAGGTCTTTGTCGCTTTGATGTCAGACAGCTTTCAAAGAACCAGTTCATTCTGCTCTCCAATAAATACAAGCAGTAAGTGATCAGAAGGTCTTAACTTTGTATCCTTTGCTCCTCTGATTCAAGTCTTTGTCCCACCCTCTACAGCTCTTAGAGATTCCTGCCCTGAGCTGTGGAGTGCTGTAAGTAGTCTGCAAGCCACAGCTCAAGATGTGCTTTCATTGCAGTGTCAGGCTTGTGCTGCGGGATTACAAGCATCACCCTCACCTGCAGGTTTCTGTCTATCGCCACTGGAGGCATTCTCCGTTCGTGAACTGCCTGCTGCAGTGAGTTACAGGAAGCACAGGAATGGGGAGTGGGGGAAGCATTCCTTTCAGGGTCCAAGGCCCTATCACAGCCATGGTGTGCCATGCATTTATTCTCTTGCCAGCCCTTCAGGGAAACGAGGGGCTCAGAAACAGGTTTACTTGCTGACTGCTGGGTGGCTGCTCAGGAGCTTTCAGTCCTGGGCAACTGGACTTGAATTGTAAATTGAATTGAAGGATGTTACCCCATGGATAGCATGAAACTATGTATGTGCTATCATAACAGACAGGTGGTTATCTTAGTGAGCTGTAGTGCCAGCTCTAATAAGCTTGATGAGAAGGAGGCAGAGTTTCCCAGGTGTGGGATGGATGTGTTTTTTCTACAGCTGAGTTGAAAGCTTCGTAGTGGGAGAGAATTCCAGATTCACAGTGCACCCCCTTGTGAGGTGGTGACAGTGATGCTCATGAAGGGTAGATTTCTGGCGTGACATGGTTTGAAAGAATCTCAGGGCTTAACATGACAAAAATTAAACCCTAAATATAAGTAGCCTAACAGCATTTTATTATTCTTTCCCTTTAGGGTCTCTGGTGTTGTGGCACTGTGGTCTCTCTTGGCCTTTGTACTCGGAAGAGCTCCTAGCTGCTCACTCTAAAGGACTGCCTTAGAGATGAGAAATGAGGAACACAGATCTTATTTCTTGTATTTGTCTGTTTCGTTTCATTTAATTCAATAAACTATGAGCAAAAAAACCCAAAGCTCAAAACTGAATACTCTTTGAATTGTTTTATTGGAAATGTGTTTTTAAAGAGGATGTGTTGGTTTCCGATTTGTGGTATTTTGTGATCTGTTCAAAGCATCATTCTCTCTTGAAGAGGGAGATGATTCTTTCAATGCCTAATTTACTTTGATCCTCTGTTGGTCCTTCACAGCTATTCATAACCCCAGTTTGTTCCCAGTGTTTGTGCTTGCTGCATTAAACACATTTAAGATGAAGTTCAGAAGTTATGAAATGAAAGAGAGTATTTTTAGCTTCATTTGTAAAGCAGGGGAAATGTCACTGTTCACCAAATGAAAACGGGCAGAGTTGATGGAGAAACTACTCTTGGGGCTCATGACGGATTCTGAGTTGTAGTGCTGTCTGTGCAGTCTCATGCAGTGGTATTTTCAGTGGCCATGTAGGTGAGGCTTGGCACAGATAAGTGGAATTTATCAGGTTACAATCTGTACAATATACACAGGTCAGGTGGATCAGCAGGCATTTCTGTTTGCTTCTAGTGCACAGCATGTGAGCAGTCCTTTACCCAAAATAGCATGAGACATGCTTTGTGGATCAGTTTCTCTAGATATAGCTGGAGTATTTGTCCATCCATGAACTTTGGTCTTCAGAGGCTTTTTCTTATTAATTTCCTTCTCTTCTTAAAACCAGTCTGCTGATCCAGAGTTTCCAGTTAATGGTCTCTAGATGTCATTAGTCAGACTTAATTGGATGGGGCCCATGATCACCTAATTGACAGAACCTGCCTTGAATTGGCTGTAAGGTGGGAGTTGCTGCAGGGGATCTTAGGGCAGCAGCCAGGCGCTGCAGTGTGCCTGAGGACCATGTGCTCTCTGCTGCTGAGGGCCTGCTACTTTGCTGCTCTTTGGGTCAGACGTGGTTCTCGAGTTCTGCACAGCTTGTGGTTTACAGCTCTCTTCATAAACAAGCTCCTAGCAAGACAAGTAGCTCACTTCATTGATTTTTATTTTTTTTAACCCCTTCAGTGATAGGGTTCTCTGTTACGGTGTTCCTTCAAATACCAGTATAAGTATCTCCCTGTTTATTCTGTAATGTTTATTTCTCTTTTAGCATCATTAGACCCCTTGCCTGTGTCAAGGAGAGCACAGGCCCTGTGTGTTGTGTAGATTTAGGAAAATTTTCACTGGGTGTTACATGCATAGCATGTATTTTGCCATAAAAACTTGCTTCTTGGCTTATGATCTGGGAAACATGGTTCTGGGACCCCTTGTTCTCTGGGGTCTGGATTCATTTGGCTACTAAATGTGGGGAGACAAAGATTATATCTAATCTTTACAGTCTGGGCATCATTAAGTTAGAGATGCTGTTAGCTCTGAGAAGCCCAGGAGAATTTAAGGGAGCATGCACTTTGAAGGAACAAAGAAATTGTTCTGTCTGTAATTTTGTTCCCTTCCTCCTGTTTTCTTCTCTGAGTAGTACCCTGACAAATAATGAGTTAATTCCCTGCAGTGCTGTTCTCTCACTTGGCTCACCTTCTAGAGAAACGCATTCCCCCATGGAAGAAAGCAGAGATCCTTTTGGGAGAAATAGCCTATGAGTCTGACCATGCCTTTTCCCTTTTCAAGGGACAGATGCACCTCATGTAGCAACATAGTGTAGTGAATCAAGAGACTTGGCTTTCCTGCTTTACAGCTGGGAGAAATTACAGGTAACAATTGCTATAGATGTGCTAGATGTTTCAACTGTAAATCAGTTAAGTTTACATGCAGAATAAATATGTGAAGAAGAAATAAGAGCAGGTTGAATATATTCTGATGTCTTTCTTAGGGGAAAATTTACAGAAACAAGTTGCCTGACTGTAATAATTGAGGGTCCCTCACTGCTCAGCACCTCTTAAGAGATCAATCAGATGTATTAGGTGTCAATTCTCATGAGATTAAATGCATTAGCTGGGGGCTAGTCTAACAAATCAGAGCAGAAATATTTGGCTGTGGAAACAGCGCTACGAGTCTTTCTGAGCAGGTATTGATCAAGGCAAAATCTTCCTGAACGTGTCACGGAATTACAGAATATTCTGAGTTGGAAGGGACCCACAAGGATAATCAAGTCCAGCGCTTAAGTGAACGGCCTATACAGGGATCAAACTCCCAACCATGGTGTTATTAGAACCATGCTCCAACCAACTGAGCTAATTTTGTGTCCATCTGGCCATTCGACCTCAGCTGTTTCTTTTGCTCCAGACTAGGGAATTGTTAGTAATTTGAAGTTGGAAGTATCAAGACCGTTTCAGGTTGTGCCTGTTCCTGCATGTCTTCTGCAAGGAGTAGGAGATACTTTTGATTCTTGTGAGGCCAATTTAAGGTGGTGCAACCTGCCTTGTAACTCTGGTGAGGTGCATATCAAAGCTTCTTAGGGCCAGCAGCTCAGAAAGTTGAACCTGTTTCCCTGAGTGATAAAACCACAGCAGAGTCCCTAGAAGCAGTTATAGTACATCTGCCTCTTAGCAGTATGAGTAATTTTGGCTTTAGATGTCAGACTTGAAAGGATCATTCCAACCCTCAGTGAAACAAGATGTTAAAATTCAAATTGTGAAGGTGTACATTAAAAGTATAGCACTGCAATGATGCATTGACTTTTTTTTTACATGTTCAAGATTAAATACATGGTTTTTGAGATAACATCTCTGCTCCAATGGGAAGGCATGGAAAAGGCAACACTGTCTCTAAATAATCCTCTGTCCTTGCTGTTGCTAATGGCTTCGATGGTGATACGCCAGATAAACACTGGCACTGGAAGAGAGCAGGATTTACCTTTCTTAAAAGGTATTCTTTTCAAAAAGAAGAAAATTTTATATACTTTGTGTTTTGTAATGGTGTGAATCAATGATTCTTCTTAACATTATGTTTTCATTCAAAAGACATCATAGCTGAAAACCTTGGTGCATCTTGGAATGGTGAGGTTGTAGATGCCGTGCTGGATGAATCAAGTGCAACAACCTAGTGCCAAGTGCCGGCATCGCTCACCCCTTGGTAGGAGGTACCCCCACAAGCCAGAGTGGCTTTGGCTCTATCACAGCACCACAGCTAGGTCAGAACTTTGTATGCTGATAAAGCAACTGATAAAGTTTCCATATGCCTTAGACATGGGAAAACCCTGCTGTGCAACTGCTCCGTTAACACATTTTTGTGTTGTTCTTTTATATGCAGCAGCATGACTTTTATTTCCTGGTTTTATCTCCCTTTTTTAATGTGAGGGATACTCATGGACACCACAAACTGACCAATATGATCAAGGTAATGCTGTTTATTGTTGCAAAAACACCCCTTAAATAACCCAGATAGCTTACACACTGCACACACACTGCAAACCACCCTGTGACTGGTTAATGCAAATAACACACAACTCTATTGGTGTAAAATAAAGTCCTCGTGATCTCTCTCTGTGGCTGTTGTTTTTCAATCTTCTGCTGCAGCTTCTGTAAGTTTACATTCTTCTCCCTGCTGATCTCCACGGAGGCTTCTTAAAAGTAGTTTTTCACTGCAGTCTTAAAGGCCTCGCAGCATAACTGCATCTAAGGCACTGAGGTGGCTCATATGTCCATTTTCTGCAAGAAATTCCCCAACACTTTTTCCCATGGCTTTTCCAAACAGCCCCTTTCCAGGGTTTGCTGTTGTCTCCAGCACTGGAGAACCCCCTCAAGAAGACTAATAGAGGGGCCAGTGCATGAAATGGTGTGGGCATATTTCTTCCACCAACCTTTATGCTTAAGGAAAAGGGTTTGATTATACCCAGTCTGACACAAGGGACCATTGGAAGGGGAGTATTTTGTCAGCATAGTCCCCTCAGAAAGGCAGTTGTGTTGGGACAGAGACCAGCAATGCTGGGGAAGACACAGATCTCTGATCCCTTAGTTTGCTGGAGGTGTGGCACGGCTCCTGATGGGGATGGCTGACAACTGAGATGGCTGGCTCACAGAGCTGTCACCTGACCTAGCCCACACATCCCCAGGAGTGCTGGTGGAGAGCGACCAGAGTGCCCCAGAAGAGTATGTGTAAGCACTGTGGATTTTGTTACAAAAGCTGTAGATGAGCAGGGGGGAGGGAGGCAAACCTCCTCCAAGCCCCCCAGAGACAGGTGGAGCTCACAGGACAGTAGATGACCAAGGATTGCTGTGGTGCATGGACTGGAAAGAGGACATATTCACGCAGGGGTGATGGAAAGATTTTCTTTTTTTTCAGAGGCCCCTGAGGAGCTGTGAGTTTGTTGCAAGGCAGGAACCCATGAAAAGTGGAGAAGAGTTGTTATGGCTAGGCTGCACAGGGTATGAGGGAGAGTTTATGCTCAGTGTCTCAACTTATGCTTTCTGTTGTTGCAGAAACTATCTTGTTCAAGCTTGTAGTTTTAACAAAACCAGTACTTAATATTATGTGAGTGCCTTTGGGCTTCCCTTACAGGAAAGAGCTTGGCACAGTCACAGCTCTGAGGGGTATCTGAGCTGGGACTGTTTGCTTTTAAGCACAGGCATGTTATGCAGAAGCACTCCTACCTCACATTTTGACTGCTGCCCTGCAGCTTGGGCAGGGAATGAGACTCAAGATCCTTGGGGAGGGGGGATTCAAATGTGCCTTTCCCATCAGCATCCTAACAAGCAGGTGAGTAGTTGAACACTCTTGCAATGTCTCCCTAGCCAGGTGAACATACAGAGATGAACAGACCAATCTTTTACCAAGGGCAAGATGAAGATGGGACTCCTGCACCCCTGTTTCCCATGTAGGACAGCCAAGGGCCTCCTTCAGACACAGGAGTGGTTGACACTGGTATTCCTGTTTCTGGAGTAAGTGTGCTAACCCATAGACCTATACAAGACGTCCTGCAGCCAAGTTTTAAAAGAGAACGACAACAGCAAGTCTGTTGGCAAAGAACCTCATGTCAGTGATGTAAGTTAGGCTGGCCTTTAAAAGACCTGTGAGCTGGAAATCTGCAAGAGGTGACTATTATGATACAGAAGAAACACATCCAGTTAAAAAATAAAAAAACAGTGGTATTTAAAACATAAAAATGAGTTATTCAACATTCCTCAGGTACACACAAATTGAGGAAATCCTAAAGTACTTCTAAGTCTGGACCTGATCCAACCCACTGACACTCCTGGTGTTTACCTGGGTTTCTAAGCAGTGAAAGAGTAATCTGCAATCCTCAGTCTGAATTTTGAAGTAACACAAACTATTTTATTTGCCCCGTAAAACTTGGCACTGGTGTTTGGACAGAGCTGTTGCATATTCTGACCTTGCTCTAAAAGATGCTCGAAATTTCTGCTTTGCCTCCAGCTTTTGGTTAACAAAGTTCATGCTGTCTTAATTTCTCCCCATTTAACAAGCTGCTTGCTTCCAAGTGCATCCAACATAACCAAAACTGGCTGTAATTCGCTCAGTCCCTGGAACTCATCTGTCCTGTGTGTGAAACATGTACAACAGACTTTGCCATTCCTACATAAATGTGAGGATTTGCAAACCCACAGGCTCCCACAACTGCCTGCAGTGCTCAAATCTTGCCCCCTCCCCTGGGATGTAGGACAGAAGCCGCTTGATATAATTGTTTCATGGGGCCACTGGGTCATGGGAACTGATGCCACAGAAGACATACTGGGCTCCTGGGCCTCCCTTCGGGTCCTACAGCCTCCAGAAGCTGGTCAGTCTCTAGGGGATGGACTGGGGCTGGCTGCTCAGTGAGGGGTGTCTGGAGGCTCTCTGCAGCCAGAAGCATCCCTGTGGAGGGCGGATGCTCTTGCTCCACAGCTTGCATTGATAAATGTCCTATACGTGCCATAACTTAGCACAAGAGCAGAGCATGGTGATGGAGGAACAGAAATGCAACTAGAGCTCTTCCTAATCCCATATGCATCTGTTGCCATCTTTAGACTCCCAAGTACTTGTACAGTCTGGCTGGCACCTCTGATTCCACGCCCGCTCCTTACTGAGCTTAACCTCCTTTACCTGCGTGGAGTCACTGCTGGATGAGGCACCCGGAGGAACAAATTGTGCTTGTTGGTGGCTGCTGGCTCATGGTGGACTCACATCGAGCAGGAGGCAGGGTTGCTGCTATGCAAAGCTCTGCTTCATGCCCTTGCTGCAGGCAGTTCCTGAGGAAGATGTGCTTGCCTGTCAGCTATTTTTATTAGTATTTGCGCTAGAGCAGTAGCCATGAAATCCAGGCACATGTGCCAGGATTAGTAACCTCACTGCTGGCAGGGTGAGAGTACAAGAGGACACTGGTACCACCCTTTCTTCCCAGTTGTTGGCCCCCACCACTCTCAGGATAAGCAAGTATAGGAGAGGTGGGGGCATTGAAGAGGTTTCAATGGGAGCTGCTGCAGGAATTAAAATGTTGAAGATTCATGCTTAGAAATAATTACTGAATAATGCCAACATGCTATTTTTTGCAGACAATGGGTAGTTGTGCATGTGAAGAATTGCAGATGTTCAGTGGCAGCTCATGGCAAGGGGAACCCTGGCTAATCCAGCTCATGACTTATTCACCAAGCAGGTTAGTGGTGTTGCACTGCCTGTAGATGAGCTATGTGGGAGGAAAGCGAAAGGCAAAGCCAAGGCAGGTCACTGCATGCACTTGGACAAGCTCCAGGGCTGATATTACAACTGGAGAGACAGCACAATGCCTCCAAAAAAGGTAACATTTCCTCAGTGTTCAGTAAATCTAAAGGGTTAAGGTGAAAGAGAAGGTTTTCTGCCTAAATTAGGAAAGAGAAGAAAGTTCTGAGATTCCCTCTTTTGTGTGTATGACTGTGTCCTAGAAGACCTGTACCACAATAAACACTTCATGTAAACAATTGGACAAAAATAAATTGTCTCCCTGAGGTAGAAGGAGCATATTGTAAGAGGGGGTGATGGCAGCCCCCTGGAGCCAGTGGGTGAGTTTGGAATAAGCACATAGAGAGACAAGAGCTTTTATTGCTGGTGGTGTGACAGGAGAAGGGTATGAAGCAGGTTATCATTAGACTAGTGAGAAGACCTGCTGGGTAGAAATGCAAAGACACAATGTCACAGGGAGATACTGGAGATGCGTGTGCTCTACATACTAGTTTTACTCATGCTTTGAGGGCTCTGTCTGCACTGAAGTAAAGGAAGAAGTCACATGGCTTTTTGCCTTAGAGGTTTTTTCCTTTTCATCATTCTTCTCTTCTTTTTCCCCAGTCTCTCAGGTCTTATCTGGAACTTCAAGTGGTCAAAAGGAAGTGAATGTCTCAAAGGAGAGGTGCAAAAAGTGATGGGAGAAAGAACAGAGCAAAAAAATTATAATTATAAAAAGAAACCCCTAGAAACAGACATAAAGGAAGAAGAGAGGAAATAAAAACACCCAAAGCTGTGGACATTGGAGTAATATGGTAGGAAAAGGAGGCATTTGAGCACTGCTTATTTTGTTCCTTCTGCTTGGTCCAATTCAACACAGGGCTGAAAGTCTGAAGCCAATGCAATGTCAGAAATACTATTTTAAGGTCTGTTTGTTTTCAAATCAGCTGTCAAACAGACACTTTGGCAGCCCAGGTCTTTGTCTAGCCCCAGGAGGACATCTCTGGCTTCTACAGCCATAAGATTGTGAAGCTGTCCAAGTGCAGAAAGGACCAGGACAGAGGCCCAAAAAGGAAACACTTCCCCTCCTTTCCCCAGAAGTGTTTCCAAATCCTCATCTGAGCTTGGCTTTGGCGTATGAGAAAGAAATGACCCTAGAAGGGAGGGGCCACCTGTTCCTATTCCAGAAGAATTTTGACTCTTATGCAACATTTTGTATGGAAAGAAAGAATTTGCAGTGTACAGACATGAAATTTGCCCCATGGTGCTACAACAGCCATGTCCAAGAGAGATACAAGGGCCTGATCTGCTTGTGATAAAAAGGTGTATTTGAGATACGAGAGGAACAAGTGAAAATGAGTATTGCCACTCTAGATGATCATGCCAAGTACCGCAGATGGGGAGCGCTCTCAGCTGTGAATTAGGGCAGAGAATGTATCCCCTGTTGCATTATCATAAAGGCCTGTTCTTGGAAGCCAGAAGGTATAATTAGGCTTACTCAATCACATATTTCCACTGGGGAAGTCTGTTTCACCACTGACACAAGGAGATGAATGCTTGAAAAGCCTGGCCTTGTTTTGCTTGTCACAATGTTCCTTCAGGAATCACGCACCTACAGTTTAATGATCATCATGAGAAAGGTTTACATTTGCAATTATGGGACAGGCAGTGCCACCCCCTCAGCTGTTTTTTTTCCCCAGCTGATGAAGATGTGAAGACTGAAGCATTTAAGCCTTGATTGAATAAAGGACCTGAACACAGGTTTGAATTTAGGTGGTGTTACTTAAACCACATTCTCATGCCATGCTGACTTGAGCTTGTCTTTCAGAAGAGTTTGTGGTTTATATACCATACAAAGGCTTTGTATTCAGAGGCTCCACCCTGATCCTGTCCTCAGGGGCACATACCAGTTTGCTTAAGTAGCTGAGAAGTTGCAAGAAACCCCTGTAAAACTAGTTAGCTGGGATCACATGCTCAGCCCCTGGTTTTAGGCTCAAACTCTGTACTGTAGTTTAACTCTGCCAAAACAGGGTTAGTAGATGCCCATGGAGACTATCACAGGTGATAGGAACAAAAAACCCCCATGTTTACAGATTCTGGCCAGCATCTTCCTATATTGCCTTCTCTGTCCCAGTGCAACCATCAAACTAACAATCATGGTCCAAGACAAAAGGGTTCCAGTGACTTATCTGCCGTGTGAGGGATGAACCCCACTGCCTTGGTATCCTGATGTGGTACTTCATGTGGCTCTGGGGGTAATGCACCACCGCCTCCACAGCTCTTCTGGAGCTCCCCATCATGCACAGTTTATTGCTAGTATATGAATGCAGGAGCAGGTGAGTGCCCTGACCTCCCTCATCGTCACTGTGTGGTGATGTGTCTGCTGGTAGACCCTTCAGCAGCAGCTTCAGAAATTCATTCACCTGCACAGTCCCTGGTACCAAGGCAAGCCACAGCAGTAGCAGGCAGTGCAAGCAGTGCACACCAAGGATACCACATGGACTGTGTGCCAGCGTTGGATGTCTGCACCTTGTCTGCAGGCCAGCAGGGCACTGCTGGCCCACAACAGGGGGCTGACTGCTTTGAGAGCATTTCCTTCTCTGTGCTTTTGCTGTTCTGCTCCTCCCCTATTAATTTCGGTGTATCATTTATATGAAAAGGAGAAGTCAGCATGTCACTCTTCCAGCATCTGTTTGAGAACTCTGTCACTAGAGTTACCTTCTAGCTCTGAACGATGGTACTCCATCTCTACACAGTGTCAGAAGACAGGTCCGATTTTGGTCTTCACAATGTCTCCAAAACCTTCCAGTGAAAAAAAGAAATACAGTCCATCAGGTTGTTTTACTAATCTCTTTACCTACTTTTTTTCTTCTGACTCATGGCTTCCATACCACCAACTACATTCTAGTCTCTTACTGATTCTTCCTTACCCCATCCCTGTCCCTCAAATAAAACAACCAGAAACTAAGCCTTTCTTCTCTTGGGAGTATAGTAAGTTTAATTTTGGCAAGATAAGTTTATAAATATTATATATATTTTATACTATACAGTCATCTGATGATTGGTACATTTGGCCTGATGAGGAGGCAGTGTCTAGCTCTGTGACTGACACCTCACTATCTCCTTCCATCAATCCATATTTGGAGGAATACTAAGGAAATAGCTTTGCTGAGAATCTCTCTCAGATCAGAGTCTGATTTCTTTGTAGCACAGCGTAAGAGTCCATGCAACAACATAGTCAGTGAAAACTTAAGCATACCTTGAGCCGTGATTGTAAACTCTTCTCCTTAACCTCACTGAGAATATATATTCCTGTCAGTGGGAACATAGGTGCCTTTAAACCACAACAAGTTATTAAAAGATTAAGCCAGGAACAGAGAGAAAGGAAAAAAAAAAAGGATAATGAGGCAGAAAAACAGGCTAGATGATACAGAGCTGCCAACCTTCAAGCTTTTTAGCATAAGGTGCCTTGTGAGCAGTTAAAGTGCAGTTAAGTGCTTTGTTGCCAGGGCTATATCCCATGGATTTTACTGGGATGGTGCTGGCCTAGGGACTGGTGGTAACCTGAATATTTCTGTGATAGCCTGGCCCTACCGTGCACAACCAGCTCAGTCCCACTGCATCTCCCCATGGTGCACAAGCAGACATGACTGCATGCCTGGGACTTTCCCTGGAGCCCTTCCTGCATCTGGCTCCACTGTGGTCAGCAACACATATGGCATGGCCGAGAGCCACACAGAGATGCTGGTGCGTTGCTCACAGGGCAAGAAAAATCATGTGTCCTTGTCATCAAAAGAAAAAGGGAAAGCATGACAAGGAAGAAAAAAAATGTAGTCCTAGGAAATGTGTTTATCAGGAAATAGAGGCATCAAATGTCCCCAGAGCATCTAAATTTTGAGGAAAGTATTTTCTATTAACAAAAGATTGAGATTTCAAGTGACTCTGAACATACTCTAGTTGCTGGAAGTCCCTGTTAAGAGGAGGGAGAAAGCAACAGTGTCTTTAACCCCTCCAACTCAGAGGAAAAAGGAACCTTATGATTTGAGGCAGGAAGAATGGAATTTCTAAAGAACACAGGACTTCAGGTTCTTTATCTCCAGCTGCAAGTCCGTTGGTTGTTGTTCACTATACAACTTATTTTGTGTTATCTCAACTCTGCAGGGAAAATGCTGTCAGCAAACCAAAAGTGCTGTTACCAAACCAAACTATGAATAGAGGAGGACAAGACAATACTGTTTCTGAAAGCAACTGATGACACAGTCAATATAGATGTTTAGGCTGAAATTTTGGCAAGATTTACCACTACATCCCTGTGGGAGCTAGAAATCCTGAACCTGGAGTTCTCAAGAGCACCCTTTGTTCATGTGCAGGGTCTGAACTGTTACCTGGTTTACTGACACCAATTTCCATGTGATGACTTACCACAGCTCAGCATCTTGTCCTATTTCTGTCAAAGGTATAAAGGAGAAAGTTGAAAAAAGTAGAAATATATTTTAAAAAGCCAAGACCCCTTGTTTTTACTGTAATAGAATCAAAGTAATTTCTTACTGTGTTTGTGAGGTTGAAGTAGTAGGTGAATTCCTTGTATTTTTAGTATTTAACATTTATCTGTTACGTGTGTCTCACAAATTTGAAGTGTCTCCCAGAGCTCCCATGGTATTCCCATTTTGCAGAGGAGGAATTTTGATGACATTGACGAAGTCTGAAACAGAGTAAACACAGGCCTCATGATTTCTACCCTCAGAGTCATTGTTTTGTACTCTTGTCACATTTAAAAAAAATTTCCTTTTTCAGAAAATATAATTGCTCTTTTTATATTTTAGGACTCTGGATACACTGCAGATGTATAAGCTTGATGGAAGAGATGGCTGAGTGTTTTCACTCAGTGACTTTCTGACTGTATGCAGTAAACCTACTGCATGAACTTGTTTTGCACTTGTGTTGAAGCCAGATGACCTTGAAAAATAAAAATTAGACTCAGGTCTATATTTTGTCGTTAGAAAGAGATGGGTATTAGAAACAATTTAAAAAATAATAGAAGAACTTTACTCAAAGGAAAATGTTTAGTTACTTGAGAGTCTTCATTTTAAATATTCATCATTTGGGAAAAATCCTAAAGAAGTAGGAAAGATTTCCCTTCTGAAACAGTGTTTTGATGCACTGTGCTCTGATTCACCTCTGTCAGTCAGGCTCCCTGTTGGACATCAAGAGAAAAGAGGATTGTAATACAAAGTCATATTCCATGGTGCACTGTGGGAGGTTCAGTTCAGTAAAGGAGAAATGAGGCATGAGAAAACTGGGCTACAGTTTCCCCTCAGAACACAATGTGATATGCACAGTGAAATGTTGATTTTTAAAATACTGAATTAATTCATGGACCTTTAGACTAGTTCTGATGAAAATTCCTTTCTTAAACCCCAGTATCATATAGCAACACACACCTCATTCAGACATGTCATTACAAAGCTCTTGTTGCTTACTACTTATTATCTAATTACAATCATACACAGTAGTGACATTTGCAAGCATGTTATTAGATGGCTTGTAAAGATGTTGCCCTGAGGAGTCACAGACCTATCCTGGTTCAGTCCAGAGTATCCAGAGAGAGCTGTCGACAATTCCTTTGTCATCTAGGTTAATGTTTTTAACTATCAGTGCTTCTATCATCCTTTTAAATAATTTTCCAGTACAAGGAATCCTCAGCAACATAGCTATTTCTCTTGTGCAGAGGGCAGGGAGATATGTGGACCACCAGATTTCAAGTGAAAAACCCTGGGTGTTCAGTGAACCCAACCAAAGAGATTAAGGTTTCATGGTAACATGCATCAAGCACCTTACTCAGTCACCTATTCCTGCAGAGCAGAGAGGAAATAGAGAATGATGGCTAACTTCTGTGATAGGTCAGAAATGCATGTAAATGATGAATATGTGATACAGAATAAAAATTAAAAGGGGTAAAAAAAAGAAGACAGACAGATTAGTACAATCAAGAGTAAATATTATTTCAGGACAATCTTTCTTACTAGGACAGGCATTTGATACAATTTAGTCTGACCAGAAACTCTCTTTCAAGAAGGATGTGGACATCTGTTGATGGGAACATCCAGAAACAACACAGGTTAAAAGATAGAGCACCATGGCACCAAATGCCTCTTTCATTAATACAAAATGTCTTAGTCATTATTCAGTAACTGGATATAACCACACCGTCTTATCTCAACCTAAACAAAGTAAAAGCTAAGTTTACTGTATACTTGGCACTCCAAGTTGTTCTTCCAACATTTTATCATGGAGAGCTCTGACTCATCTCTGTCATGCCTCAGTCACATTTTCTAAGCTGTAACTTCTGCTTTGCACAATTAAAACTAAAATGGTTTAAACTGCCTACATTAGTTAATCATATATGCCAAGTTATTACTTCCATTCTTACCTTACTGTCTCCCCAGTGGTTTCCTGTATTGTCTTACATATATCAAATGAAAACGTAGAAACAAATTACTGTTTCCTGTATTGCCTTACACTACATAGCAGTGGTGGCCCTAATGCTCGGCTGCTGTTGGGGCTGCCAGCAACAGGTGCAGTGTGTTTTCTCTTTTGATGCATGATGATGCTGGGTTTGGTGCTAGCATTTGTGACATCAGTGGCCAGACCAAGAGGGAAATAAGACACTGAATGATTTTAGTCAGGGCAGATTTCCACTGAGGAAAGACCCCACTGTCTTCAAGGTAAGAGCTGTCACCTGCTATGCATGTAAGGACTGAAAGCTAGGTCTGCAGGCATTTGAAGGAGCCTCTGAAACCCAAGGCTATAGGGGATAAACATGGGTAGTAGGAAACCTTGTTATTTTATATTACTTTTTCCAAGCTCACAGCATCACTAAATGCTCCTCACTTGCTGATACTCTCTCTTTCCTCCGCATCCCTCTCTGATGTGGGAAACTCCCTGCAATTTGCTCTGGCTGCTTCCTCACCAGCACTGTGACAGAACACAGAGGAATGAGCTCATATCCAGGGCACCATGTGTGCCACACCCAGGTGGGTAAACATGGCATGGTATCACAGGAGTATGTCTGTACAGCTTCTGCACCCAAACTGCCCAATTTCCCCTCTGGTTATGGGGTTGCACACATGGAGCCAGTGGTGTGCCCCCCACATCCATATGCAGAAACATGGATGAGCAGTAGACACCTCACCCTGGGGCTGCCCAGCTGAAGCTCTGCATGGCCCCTGAGTGCCGAGCCCTGGCATGCCACCTAGAGCTGTGTTGGTCAGAAAAAAGGAGATGCAGCTCAAGTCAGCAGCAAGAACGTCTCCAAATCCTTCCTTGCTCTCATGACAGTCACGCCATGAAGAAACACACAAACAAGTCCTCCAACCTTCAACCAATCTGGGCAACACAATAATGGCCCAGACATCTCACTTTGCCTTCAGAGATCTGCACACCATTTTAGGGCCTGCCTACCCCTACCTTTCTATCCCCTGTTAACTACTCTTTCGTCATCAGCATTTTCAGAGCAGAACGTAAAATTCACAAATCATTCAAAAACATCTCTGACCAAGAATCTGAATATAGCTTTACCAAACTATTTTAGGGGCCTATATGGTCCCAACAGCAACTATAAACTGCCCATCTCTCACTAGCCACATAATTCTTACTTCAGGCAAGGTTTTTCCCAGGTTCCTGCTGTACACCCAGCTTTCAGGTTCTCTGCCACAGGCCCTAAATCCACTTTCATAAACAATACACGGTGGGTTTTAACCACCCACAAAATAATACAATTAACTTACCTCCACCAACTTAAGTTGTTAAAATCTCTCAGTAGGATTGCAGGATCAAGTAATAATCCTTGATTAAGAGCCTGCTATTCTATACTGTTCTCATGAAAACACAATCCTATGATTGCCCTTAGCAGGATTTTACAACTGGCCTTACAACAGCTGAGCAGCCACCAAGGAGCCTTCAGCCTAACACTGACTCAGGACTTAGTTGTCTTTGTCTTCCATTTTGTTGAATTTTAATTCCTACCATAACCTTACTTTTAGCTATGAACAGATAAACCCTACTGGCCTCAAAACTTGCCAGCGACAAACACTTTCACCTTGCTTTGCCGAAACCAACAATAAATTCAGCTCTCACACCTGTTGCCTATAAAACACAATCCATTAATTACTACCCTTTAGGCAATGGGCATGTGCTAGTTTCATGGCTGATATGAGTAGGTTAAAAGATGTCTAGCAAGTTCTGTGGTGCATTTTGGGTAAGGGTAACCTTAACTTTAAATTTACCCCAGCTCTAACTCCTACTTTAATGATGTTCTCATAACACATATTGAAGAGTAACTATAAGTCATAATAGCTCTTCCAGTCTCTGTGAGACTTAATGGGTCTTAAGACAGTCATGATCCATGCATTTCATAGAGACACAGAATGGTCTGGGTTGGAAGGGACCTTGAAGATCATCCAGTTCCAACCCCACGGCCATGGGCAGGGACACCTTCCACTAGACCAGGTTGCTCAAAGCCCCATCCAGCCTGGCCTGGAACACTTCCAGGGATGGGGCATCCACAGCTTCCCTGGGCGTGCCACTGCCTCACCACCCTCATAGTAAGGAATATTTTCTTAAAATCTAATCTAAACCTACTCTCAGTCTAAAGCCATTTCCCCGTGTTCTACCACTACATCCCCCCCATAAGAAGTCCCTCTCCAGCTTGTCCCCAGTGTGCCCCAGAGTCCTCTGTTTGCTCTTCACAGCACCCTAGAGCCCCCTGTTTAGCCTTTGGCCATTTTGCAACCCCTTTGTTTACCAGAGTACCACTCAGGCCTCTGTTAGTGGTTTACACCCAGATCTTCAGTCCACACTCTGTAATCTAAGCCCAACTCCTAGACTTTTTTTGAGCTGAATTATTATGGAGTGAATTTCAGCTGGAAAGTGGTAATGACTGAATGACCATCAGGAAAAATTTCACTGCCTGAAAGTGCTACCAAAGCTCATCCTTGAAGGGTTTTTTTTATGGCTTATATAAGTGTGTAGTTAGGAGACTGACTCCTGGGTACACAGAGGCTCTTTTATATACTAGCACTTGTATCAACTACATAAACCACTTTAATTTTGTTTGTAAATCTTAGGTTGTTGGGTTCTGTTTAATGAATGAATTGCAAGTTCTTTACAGGTTACCTTCTGCTTCCAGGAATTGGAGACTAAGAACATGAAATTATTGAGACTCAAAAAAAAGTAACTGCTAACTTCCTGCACACAGCATATTTTCAAGTGTTAGTACATTCAGTTTACATCCACTGCGAAGCTGCTCTGTCCCACCAAGTTAGTGTTTGAGAGAAAATATTTTAGGATAAATTATCATTTACGTCACATCCTGCTGTATATTCCGTTTAGATTGAAATTCAAAGAGTATCCATATTGTCCATCATGTCTTTACTGTCAGTACTAATTTCTAGTCCCAAGACCTGTTCAGGTTTGATGCTTTGCTATTGTAGCCTCCTTGTTATCTGAATAGTTAAACTGATTCAGAAACAGCTGCTTCACCCCTTAGCAGCATCTGAGACAAACACTCTAGCAGTCAGCAGGCATGGGGCTGCCCTGTGCTATTCACCCTTCCTGTTACTCCTGAAGTCACCAAAGGAAAAGCTGTGTTTGTGGCCTATTCCCTTCAAGGCCAGGTTCCACTCTGCTGCCCTGGCGATGTAGATGGCGACTGATGGTGCTCCAGGGACAAGTTGCGAAGGAGATGCTGTGTGCGGGAAGGAGGTCTCACAAACCAACGAGCCCATGGAGGCATGGAGGGCAGGGCACCCTTGGGTTTGGGTTGCATTGCTGCAAACACAAGTACCTGGTCAATCTTGAAAGGTTACAATGACCCTTCTCATCACCTGTATGCATATTTCGTTTTTGGGGAAAGGAACAACTGTTTTTATTTTTTCAGAGGTAGCTTGAAATTTATGGTCCAATAGGTGTTGAATGTAAGGTAGATTACAATTTAAGCCAACAAAAAGCAATTAAAAGTTAGTTTTTTTCACTCTGTTCCTTTCCTAACTTTATTCTGACCCTCCATTTGGGGTCATTTATTTCTCACATTAGTTAGTAGCTCTTCCCATTTGGGGACTTGGTAGTTTTAGTGGAACATCTAAAGGAGAAGACCAAGCAAACTCTCTCCTTTTTTGGCTAAGAATGTTTGTTCTGCTAACATCTGAATTTAAAAACAACCTAATACTTGGGGCAAAAGCAGGGGACATCCTTAGGGGATTCTTCAAAGAGTTTATCTGCTCCTAAGCATGTTTGAACTTTTCAGGGAAGATTGTTTAAATCTCAGGAACAGTTTTCTGTTTTGCATCAGTGTTTGGGGTTTTCTGCGTTTGGGTTTTTTTTTGGGTTTTGGGGTTTTGTTTGTTTGTTTGTTTGTTTGGGTAGAATAATCTCAAAATACAGATTTTAGCTAGAGGAATGGATGTACGAGACTAACACAATGATGGGCTATTTTCTTTACGCCGTGGCTTCCTTCCTTCCTTCCTTCCTNCCTTCCCTCTTTTCTTTCTTCACCTTCTATTGTTTTTTTCTCTCTTTCTTTTTCATTCTCCTTCTCTATCCTTCTTACTTTCCTGGTTTCTCATATTAAAAATATAAAAAAAAGTTTACAAATCAACCTTTTTTTTTTTTTTTTTTTTTTTTTTTTTTTTTTTTTTTTTTTGGGTTGTTTTTGGCCATTTTTTAATTTTTTTTT